>JADBJO010029191.1:2500-7500 GCA_016801955.1 Conus betulinus
ATGTTGGTCTCAACGATTCTTTTTCAAACCTGCTAAGTGTTGCCGCAGCAGTTAATGACAAAGGGTGGTTCTGAAGATTCATGATCCGGATGGCTTGGAGAAAAAAAAAAACTGCACACCCGGAATGAGTTTTGATTATAGGTTTATCGCATCTCAAAGAATATTCTAAAGTACGGATCTATTAAAAAAAAAAAAAAAAAGTTCATTGACCTGACATATTAAGGGTCATGTTGAATTTTTCAATAACAACAAAAAAAAATGTTCATTGATCTGACATATTAAGGGTCATGTTGAATTTTGATTGTGTCGACGACCCTGTCCTTGGCTCCGCCATATCATTAAGGTCGGGCAGTTTATGTTGTTATTTACCGTTCTTCGTGGTCTTGTTGTTTAGCTCAGTCAGTGACTTGTTTGGTCATTCTTATCTGCCGTTGAATAAAGAATCAAATCCCAAACAATCACTGAAGGCACTACAATCGACTAGCAGTGTCAGCGGAAGCCATCCGCAGCACCTGCGACAGATCTACTGCCGAACAAAATACTGGAAAGACTTTTTTTTTTTCCTTCAACTACCACCTACCTATACTACCTACCTTTTTCTGTAAGGTTGTTTTTTTTTATTGTTGTTGTGTTTTTTTTCCTATCTGCACAGCCCATGAAACGACAGATTAATCAATATTTGAACGCAGCCGTCGAATGAAGAAAATGAACAGAAATCGCTTCATTCATACTTCCTCTTCTTCTTCTTCTTTCGTTGAGTGTCCATCTTCATCGAGCTGAAGATTCTGACACGACATACTGTTGTCTTTTTCTTCTTCTTCTTCTTCTTCTTCTTCTTCTTCTTTCGTAGAGTCTCCACAATCAACAGGCTGATTATAATGAGACTGTGAAACGGGGGATCTGCTGGAAAAAAAAAAACTATTCTAATTCCTATTTCATTAACATGAAATTACACACATTCATACCACCAAGTGACACCCCCACCCCTATCTTGCCTACTCACTAGCCTACACAAAAAAGCAAAACAAAAAAAAAAGGTAAAAGCTAAGTGCGGAGCTGCCAGCAGGCTACCACGGTCGCTTTTCATCCATTACTATGGCCTAGCTGGCCCCAGGCTGCAGTAGGCAGCTCAGGCCCGCAACATCCTTACACTCATATCCATGCGCACAACAAGACAGCTTTATGTAGAAATCTACTGAAGATGCCTGTTGACCAGTGACACAAGTATGTCAGGGGGTTTGGGCATCAACAGTATCCTGGGGGAGGGAGTTCTAGTCAACAATTCCTAAATAAACACGCAAATACTCTAAAAGCTCACTGAATTACCACACGCCTACAGAGAAGAAACAACAGTGATCCACTCACAGTCACCCCGCTAAGGGGCAGTCTCAGGAAGAGGACATGGGAACTCGTTCACCATCCATGGACAAGGAGGTTTTCTGGAACAGAGGATGACGTCACTGTTAATGAGATGACGTCAGGAACGACGACAATTCTCTTACAATGACTGCACAAGGCGTTCTATTAAAGGTGCCTGAAAAGCCAGATCAAAGTGTTTCGCAACCTACCTGTGGGGGGAAGGGGGGTGGTGGTCAGCAATGATTAGGGCTCACGGGCTATGCCGGCTAGTCGCTGTAAGCTGACGCCATGCTCAAGCCTTGCGTGTATGCTGACAATGCTTTGTAGGTGTATGTATATATGTTTGTATGTCTGAGCGTGTTTTTGTGTTTAGGCTAATTCGGTATAAATCTGCGGCTGTGTATGTTATGGACTGGCGTGTGCGCAGGTACGGATGCATTCGTAAATATGCTTTACGATTGACGCCAATGGACGCATTTTGTCGATGTTTCTGTGAGTGCGTGTCTGGTGTTGCTTGATGACGTGTTTCCTCTTGTTTGTCATCACTTCAGAATGCTCTGGATCTCATCCATGGAGTGTAAGACATGTGCACTATTTAAAGATTAATTACCCTTATCTTCAGTGTCTCTGGAACCAGCACGGAGTTTGTGCCCTTCTCTCACTTTGGAACTCTACATGTCATGCTGATCTCTGGAAGCTTGCTCTAGAGCGTGAGCCAACGGGGGCGCATATGTCACTGCTCTTACCTCCCTTGTCAGACTGGAAGTCCTTAACTTGTGTATGTCACGATCGGATATCCTGCCCCTATGCGTTTTTTTTTTTTTTGTTTGTTTGTTTTGTTTTGTTTTTTTTTAATACTGGCTTTTACCCTCCTTCTTCCCCCATCCTCAGTATAATCTGTCCTCTTTTTATCTATGTAGTGTGGCGTTTTCTTTTAGCCCGAGATTTTTCGTTCTTTTCCCCGAGTATAGTACAGCTTGTTCAACCTCCTTCCTTCCTCTTGCACGTGGTTCTGGCCTCAGCCATGTTCTGCAGAGTTGGAGAGCTTCAGGCAGTTCACCTGGGCCGGCTATGAACTTCGTCAACGGGAGGTGTGCCCGCGGCTTGAAACCGGGTCAGGCACTTGCGAAGTCAGACCTGCTACAGCTCGGAGAGCTCTCTCTCTCCTCTGGCCAGAACTTTCCGTAGCTCAGCTTCGTTGCTGGTGAGTTCCCCTTCGCTGTGGGACTTGGGGGTTTCCTGGGGCGGGACGCCATCCTTCGCTGGTTGGGTGTCCGACCAGTTTCTTCATCCACAAGCTTGTTGGTAAGTTTTTAGTACTCCCGAATTAGAACGTCGACTCGCACGTTTCTCGTCGCCCCGTGATAGGATTTTTAGTTCCCGTTTTGTTTCAAATTTAATTTTCTTCAAAATTATTTCAAATTCTCGTTTGTAGAGAATATTTTTATCCTTCTGGTACTCGGCTTTATTCTCCGCTAGTTTCGGGTCACGGCAACGAGCAATGGCGGAATTGTTCGTCAATAAACGGTTTTTTGTGGGGTCACAGAGTTCTGGTTTTTGTTGTTGTTGTTGTTTTTTGTTTTTGTTGTAACAATATAGCTATTTTTTCTAAATTCCGCGTGCGCTCTTCCCGCTATCGCTCGCTTTCCCCTTCCTGTTTTGTCTGTGTCGTCACGTCGAGCGCGAAGGATGTGGCTGACAAGTTTTAGTGTTTCCTTTTGGTTTCGTTTTTTTTTCTTTTCTTCACTATTTTTTCTGCCGTTCTATGGTAAATTCGTATGGGGGTCAAAAGAATATTGTTGTTGTTTTTTTTTAAGCCGCAATTCTGTAGTAGCAATTTTCTTACTTCATTCTGTAATATTTCTAAATTTCATAAATCATAATTTGCAAAATTGACAGGGGTAAACTAAGGGAAAGTTTTTTTTTATGGACAACCCCTCATTTCAAAAGTGAGAGGATAAGACAAAAGGGGAAAAAAATGGGGGACAATCTAGAGTTGAAATGTTATGTCAGTTATAATATGTAATGTGTGTGCGACGTTACTCTTACTTAGACTGACTTCCCCTCTCTTTTTTCCACTTTCAACTTACTTTCACTTCCTAGTGACACCTCCCCTTTCTTTCTTTCTTTCTTTCTTTACCCACCCTTACCATCCAGGTTTTCTGTATCACTTGCTTGGCTTTACTTTGGTCTTGTTTTCTGTCTATATTTTTCTCTCCCCTTCCTGTAATTCTACCTTTGGACTATTTTTTTTCCCCCTGCCACCCTCTCATCTCCTAGTCGACATGTGTGTCGAGTCCTATTTGTTTTCGTTTCTTTTTCTTGACCACTGACTTCCGTACTGCCTCCCCACTGACAGACTGACCACTCTAATCAACGGGCTGAGACACAATTCTAATCGAGGCTTTAGGGCTTGTTCTTTGGTTTGTGTGCACGTTGGCCTGCACGCGGAGCGTGTGCGATCCCTCCTGCCTTCGACTGCGAACCGTCTGAGGGGATCTGGACAGCCGGGACGGATCCAGTAACGTAGACCGTGCGGTCCGCGATCCGGAAGACTGCGATCCGGTTGACCCCTTCATTTGCAACCTCCTCGGTGATCCTGTCTTCATTTGTGGCCACTCTTCTGTGACCTTGACTTCTTTGGAGCCACCCTTCAGTGACCCGGCCTTCGTTTCGCGGCCACCCTTCGCGTGACTCTGTCTGTGTGTTCGTGGCCACGTCTTAAGTGACTGTCAGCCAGGTGTGCGTTCGGGGCCACTCTTCAAGTCTCGGCTTGGGCACTTCCAGGAACCGCTGGAGCCAGGCAAAAAGACTACTTGACGCTCCGAAAGATAAGTGGTGGACAGATTCTGTTTTGTCATATGAGCGTGAGGGTACATGTCAGTGTGTCATTTTCTTCTTTTCACCGAAATTGATTTGTAGTTGTTGTTTTTTTTTTAAATCTGAGATTAGGCCCTGTTCTCTTGATTTATTATTTTGTCCCTTTTCTTCTTTTCTCTCACCTCGTTTATAGTAGCGGGTTAGGAAAGGGAGATAATTGGGCAATACCCTGGGAGTTTGGGTTTATTTTCATTTGTTTTGTCCCTCAGATTAGCTAAGCCTCTTGTAATCCAGTCTTCTTCTTTACCCCCACTTTCTGTTATTCTGTCTTTTCTTCCCTCTTCTTGTGTTTATCCCAACCCCACTTAGAGTGTGAGTGTATGTGCAGCGATTGTTTTTTGTGTAATAAAAATATTATTGGTGTGTGTATGTCCTGGGGTCTTGAGCTTTCCGGTGAGTGTGGTACGAGTGCCTGACTCTGCTGCTCTCCCTGTGGTTCGAACACTCGGGCCATCCCGCCTTGACAGTATAGTTAGTTCAGTTATCAGTCGGGCCGATCTCCCGATCGAGCCTCTGTGACCTACTCCTTCCACTTGCTTCCTGTCCCAACATAGCTGCCTTGATCTCATCGATGTTTTCGAGGCCAGTGTCCCTTTGAAAGAAGATCAATGAAGTCCGTTGTCTTCCTTCCCCTGTTCGCTCTCCCCCCTTTTGGCTGCCATAGTACAAGTTGTGAAGCAACCTCCTCTGGATAGTCGTATACAATGACCGGCTAGGCAAACCCTACGTGTCTTCTTATCTTGTGACTAACGTTAGGGAGG
>JADBJO010029191.1:12500-19311 GCA_016801955.1 Conus betulinus
CAGTCCAGTTTTCGTTTAGGTGTTAGCATGAAAAAAAAATGGCACAAGATTTGTTTCGTCTGTCGTGTGATAATTTGGTTCTAGCTGCCAATGCCTTTCTTTTATTTCACCTCACATTTCGGCATATTGAGTTTATCACCGAGTTTGTTTATGCCTGTTTCTATTTAACATTTTCTTTCGTGGGGAATAGCCTTGAGTCTACTCACCTAGTTAGTTTGGTTTTATTCAAAGCCAGCAATGGCATGAACTGATCGATGCTTTGGAATCTTGGTCTCATCACATAACTTTTCTTTAGGGGCGCTGACAGCAATAAATGACCTATAGCTTGAGACCCACCTTTCAAATATTTCATCGAACCGATGAGTGTCCTATATAACACTTCTTGTTTGTCTTTCTTTCGTGAACTCAAGCCCCAACGGGTTGGATCGTGTTCGAGACGAGCCGGGTGGTACAGTGTTCATCAGCAGCACAAGTTTGAGTTGTGAGGGACAGACAGAGTTGCTAACAGTTACCGGACAAGGGAGGGAACTGTTTAACACCCTATGGGGCATTCCCGAATACAAGTGTGTGGTGGGTGGGGGACGGACGGGTCCGTGGGCAAGAACAGCAGGTTGAGTCGATACGCTAAACTGAGGATTTCCACTGACTGGAATACAGGCCTACCTGTTTCGGGAAGTTATTCAGGTGAGGACTGGCGTGTGAATCTGGCATAACATGGTAATGGCCGGGAAGGTGGGAAGGGTGGGTGGTGTTGGGGGAAGGGGTGGGGGGGCTACGGGAGGTGAGGTCACAGGTGGCTTGACTGAGGCTTGTGTGACTCTTCGCGTGGCATGTCACCGTGTTCAAACAGCTGCGTTCGTTCTCTCTGCGATCATCTCATTCTCTATTCTCTCTCTCTGAGAGGAGAGAGTTGAGAGATAGGAGGGGTTAGAGGGGTAGGTAGTTATGGGGGGAGGGAGACGGGGGGGGGAGCGGGGGGAGAGGGACCTGTAAATGTCGGCGAAACCTGCAGGCCAATTAATTTTAATTCACAATCACCATGATTTAATGGTAGATTTGCAAGTATTCATTCAACAGTCATGCATGTGTGTGCATCTGTGAGCGTGTGTGGTGTATGCGTGGCGTGGCTGGGCGGCGCGCGAATGTGTGGCGTGATGCGGGTCATGTCTGCGTGGCGTGCGTGTTTGGGTATATGTATACCTGTGTGCAGCTCCGTTCTCCTCGCCTCTCTCTCTCCTCTCTCTCTTCTCTCTCCCTCTATCTCTCCGCTGTATCAGCCTTGGTTCTTTCTTACTGTTCTGTTAAATGTCAACCGTCTCTAACGATTTGATTATTTTGTTGGCCTAGGCATGGGACTTTTGTTCGGTATTACTGGGCACTGTTTTCTCATTCTACTTATTTTGTTTCTGAGTGCTCTCTCGCGCTCGCTCTCTCTCCGCTCCTCTCTCTTCTCTGCTCTATATCCTCTCTATCTCTCTCTCTCTCTCTCGCCACCTTCTCCCCCTTCCCACACATACGTCTTCCTCAGAAACCTGGTTAGCTGCTTACAGGATAAAATATCGAGTTATCGTATGTGTTTAATCATGTTTCATATCTCGTGATGTTTTGTCTCCTCTTAACTAAACATTACAGCCCGAATCAAAGGGGGGGGGTGGGGGGGGGGGGGGGGGGGGGGAGGTGGGCTGGGGGGGGGGGGGGGGGCAGGGGGGGGGGGGGGGGGGGGGCAGGAGCGGGGGGGCGGGGGGGGGGGGGCGAGATCGGGGCAGGCAGCAGAGGGGGGGGGGGGCACCCGAGAGAGGGCAGGGAGAGAGAGATTTAGACTGGCAGAGAAGCGAGAGGGAGATCGAGAGAAGGATTTGGCAGGAAGGAGATTTTGTGGAAGAGAGAAGAATAGGGAGAAGAGAGGGGAAGGATTTGCGGGGCAGGCAGAGGATGGAGGGCAGAGATGTGAGGAGATCAGAGGGATTGAGGAGGAAGGGGGGGCCGTGAGAGGGGTGGGGGGGGGGGCGAGATTGAGAAGAGATCAGAGGCAGAGCAGGAGCACAGATACAGAGGAGCAGGAGGATCAGAAAGAGATTAGGGAGGGAGCAGAAGCAGAGAAGAGGAGAGAGAGGGGGGGGGCGGGGCGGAGGGGGGGGGGGGCAGGAGAATATGAGGGCAGGAAGAGATGAGAGATGTCAGAGATTCAGGAGGGGGGGGGGGGTTCAGAACGCAGGGGAGGGATGGGCAGGAGATTTGGGCGGGGCCACGGAAGCAGAGATGGGATAGCAGAGCAAGAGAGAGTCAGGCAGAGATTTGTCCGGGGGGCCAGACGGAGAAGAGAGAGCGATGGGACAGAGATCCAGAGAGGAGAGATTCAGGAGATTAGACAGAGACAAGAAGATGAGAGGAGCGGCAGAGAGGAGAGAGATGCAGAGAGAGCAGGACAGAGGAATGATAGAGGGATCAGAGAGATGGGGGGGGGGGGGGCCAGAACGGAAGAGAAAGCGAGAGGAGGAGAGGGCAGCGATTTGTGGTCAGGCAGGGGGCAGGAGATTTGCGGTTGCCAGGTATTTGGGAGCAGAGAAGGAGAGAGATTGAGGGAGAAGGAGACCTAGAGAGGAGACTGAGGATTTATTGTTGGGTGGTATGCGGTATTGTGATATATTTTTTAAAAGGAAAAAAAAAAAAAAAAAAAAAAAAAAAAAAAAAAAAAAAAAAAAAAAAAAAAAAAAAAAAAAAAAAAAAAAAAAAAAAAAAATCGTTCTCCGCGTTTAATAAAATTAGAATCAAATGACGGTGGGACTGTGACCAACAAGTCATTTTGGTGCCAAGTTCGGCGGGACCATCGAGCAAGCAAAAAGAATTTCACGAACGAAAAAAATAATCTGAAATAACGCGAAAAAAATAATCTTAAACATACAACTGGCCCAAAGTCAGACGCGTGTGAGGGTCAACCCGAAACAGAAAAGTCGATACAGAAAAGTCGTTAGTAACAACCCTTTTTCCACTTTTTTTTAGCTCTTAGTATTCGAAAGTATAGCTTAATGATTTGGCTATGCTTTCTCAGTTTCAAGACGCAAGTTCTGGCAATTGTAGGAGAAATAATAGTAATAAAATGCAGAGAGCGATCCATGCAATAGTCGTGTGTGCTTGTTGTGTGTTGGTGGTGTGTGTGTGTGGGGTGTGTTTTGTGGAGGTGCGCGTGAAGTGCGTGGTGTGTGTAGGTGTGTGGTGTTGGTGTGCGGTTCCTGTTGTCGGTCGTTTTGGCGCCAGAGGAACGCACACCTAACCGCGTGTGGTGTGCACAAGCCGGGGCGACGTACATATACATGTTTGTGTGTCTGATATATGTGTGTGTGCCACGCGGCTGCGCGCGATTGCGCATAGGTGACATCGGAAAAAATCATATTATAACACAATCAGACAATATAAGCAAACCGTCTGATCAACATGCGTCGAAGTAATTGTTTGTATGGTTGGTGGCTGTTACACAATTGATCCACTGAATCGATCGTACTGATCAGCCGCTGAATGACAACCCCGCGTTGAAAAGACATTTTGCCAAAAGTAGTCCTGAGGTGAATCGAAAGAAGGTATTCCCAGTACACTACAGACCCTCGAGGGGACTATAGCCATCTCTCATATTAGATCTCATGTTTTCTTATTCCTCTTCTCTCCTGTTTTTCTCTCTCTTGTCTCTGTCTTCACTCTGTACTGTCTCTATCTATCTATGTTCTGTACTCTCTCTCGTTATCTCTCTCTCTCTCTGTGTCTCTCTCTATCTCTGTTTCTTCTATATCTCTATAAAACCCCTCTCTCTATCCCGATATTCTCTCCCTCTGTATGTCTTCTCTCCCTCTCTCTCTCTCTCTCTGTTTCTCTCAATCTTCTCCTTTCTCTCTCTCTCTCTAATGTATGCTGATGTACTGCACACATATACTGCCTCATGAATCCCCATGTTCCTTCATCGCCAGGCAATGCCCACGACACCTATTATGGTGGACTGATGTTTCGAATATGCTCCTTGGTCGCTATTGTCAAGGAGTGTGTGTGTGCGTGTGCGGACGCGCGCGCGCGCACACGTGTGTGTGTGTGTGTGTGTGTGTGTGTGTGTGTGTGATGTGTGTGTGTGTGTGAGAAGAGCATATTTTTGAAAATACAGTAACATAGAAAGACCAAAAAGACAGTAAGCGGAAGCCGTGTGCACGTTCAGCAACGATGATGGAGGCGGGGCGGGTAGGGAGAAGCACGAACTCGCACAGTACCCCCGCAGCTCCCCTATAGTCCTCTCCGCGTCCCCCTCTTCCTCCATTCTGTTCCCCCCCACCCCCACCCACCCCACCCCATCCTACTCCTTCCCGCTCTTTCCCTCCCCACTTCGTCGCTCTCTTTCTTTCTTTCTTTTCATGTTTTTATTATTTTCTTTTTGCACAAGGCTCTCGAGGGCAGTGCAGGATTGCTCCCTGTTGGTTTGTTCGGCAGTTGAGGACAGTTCTTCTCTGAGTGCCACCCGCACCTTCGGGTGTATCCTTTTCTTTTCGTAGCATTACCGATGGAAACTAAGGCTTGCAGGTATATTCGTATCTTTTCCAGGTTATGCAACTGAAAGGCTTAGGGCTACTGCATTTACGTTTCGAGTCTACAGTCACACATACGCGCGCTCCACGTCGCGCCGCGCTCACACACACCACACACACACCCACACAACACACACCCACACACACACACACACTCACATCCCGCAAGTCTCCCTCGCGTAACCTTGACCCTGTTTTTGACATACACCGTAGAGACAAATCCCGCCCGATTCGGTGTGTGCCCACCTTAAAAACAAGCATGCAGTGCCTGTCTCTGACTTTTTTTTTTTCCACGCCCCTTCATTTTCAAAGTGAACCGTTAAACACGAAGCCCTACACTAAGAATAGTCACCGTTCCCTTCGCACTAGCGCTTGTACAAACAGACCTGACTTTCCCCACGTCCAAGAGCCTCCAAATCCACATCACTCACCCGGCGGCCCCGGAAAAGTTCTGGCCATCTGCGAGGATGGGCCGGAGAGGTCCCCTGGATCAAGTCGTTCCCCCACCCCCCCGTAGCCAGTTTTTCCTGTCGTATTGTTCAATCCCTTTTGTTTCGTTCCTCTACTTCTAAGGTGTTTGTCGCTTGTCTTTAGGGTGCTGGGTCCTTCTGATTTAAAACGCCTGTGCAGCTGTTTGTTTCTGTGTGTGTGTGTGTGTGTGTGGGTGGGGTGTGTCTCTTCCCTTCTCCTCTCTGTTGCTCTCTCTTCTCTTCTTCCTTCTTCTCTCCTCTCTCTTCTCCTTCCTCTTCGTCTCTCGTCCCTTCTCCCTCTCTCATCCGTCTCCCTCCTCCACACTCTGCTCTCTCTCGTCTCTCTCAGCCTCCCCCCCATCTCACTCCTCCTCTCTCTCGGTCTCGTCTCGCGTCTCCTCTCTCTCCGTTTTAACAAGAGAGAGAGAGATGAAGAAAAAAAAGCAAAGACAAAAAAAGATGTTGAGATCAGAGGATTTGCGACTACATCGTTTTGTGGGCGTTGTTTCGAGTTCCATAGTTTCATTTACACACCGTAATTACATAACTTTCCTTCGCAGGTACCTCAGATGTAATGTTTCTTTGAGCGTGTGCAACACCATTCCATGCATTCATTGATGCCCCTGCTGATTATCTTCTTAATTTCTCAATTGGTTACGTTTAGTTTGTAGGCCTATTTCATTTCCTTCTATTAATGGACTAAACCAGGATTTTTCGCTTGTGGCATTATTGGTAAATTCCATACAGTGTCTAACTGTACCGTGGATCGATGGGGGTAATAAACGGAGAGGGGATGGGGATGGTGTGGGAAAACGGTCATACGATCAGCCTTCGTCAATGTAGAGACTTAAACCGTTACGGATCACAACCATGAGGTTGGGGGTCAGGACCCGCGCGAATCATTAATGAATAAAGTGTTGTTTGTTCGGTCTCGTCCGGGCTCCGATCCAGTTAGAGTTACTGGAGTACGCCGTAGGCTGAGAGTCTCGGATATGCCTATGAGAGTAGCTGTCCCCACTTCCTGACAGATACCACAAATCCGTGTCTTTTTCTCTTGGCTTTTGCTGACGTCAGGGGGGGTTGCGTTGATGAAAAGTAGTGAGAGTGCCGTTACATCAGTTCCAGAGATAGAACAGTCGTCATCGCAACTCAACCATGTTACATCTCCTGCATGTTTCTGCTATAAATATGCAACAGTAGACATTCAAAGTCGAGAAAAAATAAAAACAAATTGGAAAAGAGAATACAAGAAAGGACTAGAAAAACAATAACAAAGAGAAGAAGATAGAAAGCACTATACAACCAATTGGCGAAAGAGAAGAGAGACAAAAGGACTGAGAAACAATAACAAGCGAGAGACAGAAAGGAACGAAGAACAATGGAACCAGAAAACTTAAATGGACTAGACAAGAGAACAAGAAGGAGACAAAAGGACTAGAAAACGAATAACACAGAGAAAATACTGAAAGGACTTTAAAAAAAAAAAAAACAAAAAAAAAAAAAAGAAAGAAAGAAAAAGAAGAGAAAAGGAGTAAGGTAAAAACAAAAAAGTATTATGACAGGCATTTTGGGGATGTCAGGACGCTCCAGAGACACTCCCGCCGAGGTTCAACGGCACCTAAATCCGCCTTTTTGATAAGTCATTCACGCATAAGAGAGGCAACCCAATGTTTCGGCCAGTGGAAGTCCCGTTGATAGGGTTTTGAAAGAGAACCGAGTTACTTCCCCCATGTGCGTCGTTTTCGACAGGGTTGTGGATGTCACGGGGATATCAACCGTTAT
>JADBJO010029192.1:8371-19310 GCA_016801955.1 Conus betulinus
GTGTGCATACAATCGAGTGATTTGATATAAACTATCATTCTGGAGCTTTCTGTAATGTCGTTATGCACACAATACTTTGAAAGCGAAAGAGAGAGAGAGAGAGAAGAGAGCGAGAGAGAGGGGAGAGAGCGAGAGAAGAAACAGAGAGAAGAGAGAGGAGAGGAAGAAGAGAAGAAGAAGAAGAAGAAGACGAAGAAAGGGAGAATAGAACAGGGTTGGCTGACCCATTAGAGAAGCAGAAAGAGGGAAGCAAGGAAAAAATGAAACAAAAGTGGGAGAAACCAAGGAGTTCGAGAGGGAGGGGGATGGGTGGTGTGCTGAACAGATTTTATTATTTTTAAAAAAGCCTTTCATCTCAAACCCCCCCCCCCCCCCCCCCCTCTTTTTTTCCCTGTCCGTATTTCCCATGATCCCCCCTTCTCCCTTCAGTCATCCGTCTCCCCCACCCCCCACCCCCCGATTCTCTTATTTCCCATTTCGTCTTCCATTCTTTTCCCTTCTTATCTCTCCCCTCCATCCCACCTCATTCCGCGTGCCCCAGAATCAGTCTTGCGGATGATTCAGTCAACTGATGAAATGGGGTTAAACATGCACGTTTAAGAGAAAGGGAGGGGGGTGGTGGCGTGGGAGGTAGGGAGAGAGAGAGAGGGGAGAGGGAGGGGAGAAAAATAGGAAGGGAAGAAACAGACAAGAGAGAGAGAGGGGGGAGGGGAGGCACAAAGTGAGTGGCACAGAAGAGAGAGAGGGGGTGAAAGAGCGGAGAAAGAGAGTTAGGCCAGAGACTAGATGAGAGAAAGAGAGAGAGAGAAGGGAGAGGATGGTCAGGAGGGGGGGGGGGGCGGGGAGGAGAGCTAGAGAGAGAGAGAGGGGAGGGGGGAGGGAGAGAGAGATAGAGAGACAGCAAGAGAGAGAGAGAAGGAGGGGGGGAGGGAGAATAGTTAGTGTTTAGGCTGTTTATGAAGCAAACTAATGGAGGCTTACAGTTGTTTTAAAGGAACAAGAGAGAGAGAGAGAGAGAGAGGAGAGAGAGAGAGATGGAGGAGAGGAGAGAGAGAGAGAGAGAGAGAGAGAGAGAGAGAGAGTTCAGACGCTTCAGATACGTTTTCATTGACAATGGTCTACATAGCCTTTATGCCAAGGGGGTGTACAGCAATATTTGCTGCGCCGAAAAAAAAACAACAACTGTATAATGCAAGAAACATAAATTGTAACATGCGCAAGATGGTGACTTGTAAGCAGCTGCCAAAATTATCTCCCAGTAAAGTGAATTTAGCGATGTCTCACGAAAACCACAGTGGAGAGAGAGAGAGAGAGAGAGAGAGGGGGGGGGGGGGGGGAACAGACACAGACAGACAGACAGACAGAGACAGACAGACAGAGAGAGAGAGAGAGAGAGAGAGAGAGAGAGAGAGAGAGAGAGCGGTGGGAGGGGGGGGAGGAGAGAACGTGTTTAAAACCCATGTTTTAAAACTGATCCAGCAAACAGCACGAACAGATAGAATTCAGGCTGTTTATGATGTAAGATAATGGCGTCTTAGAGTTGTTCTAAAGAAGAACAAAAGAGAGAGAAAGAGGAGAGCGAGAGAATGGGAGAGGGAGAGAGAGAGAGAGCGGAGAGAGAGAGGAGGAGAGACGAGAGGAGAGAGGAGAGAGAGTTTAGCCTTTCAAAAAAAGGACAAAAAAAGAGACAAAATGGAGGGAGCTTGGCAACCTGTTTTGAATGGATCAAGCAAAATAATGGCGGCTTTCACGTTTTTTGAAGAAAACAAAACGAAAAGTAAAAAACAATATAAACTGAGAGAGAGAGAGAGAGAGAGAGAGAGAGAGAGAGAGAGAGAGAGAGAGAGAGAGAGAGAGAGTAGTAGGGAGCTGGAATGAACAAGAACGCGATGAGAGGCGGAGAAAAGAAAATATTAAAGGGCTTCAAACAAAGCAATGGTTTAGTTTCTCGCCGACAGGAAGCATTAAAAAACCAGGATACTCTCTCTGCTCTCTCTCTCTCCTGTCTCTGTCTCTCTCTGTCTCTGTCTATGCCTCTCTCTCTTAGTCTTTCTCCTATCTCTCTCTCTACAGCCTCTCTCTCTGTTCTTGAAATCTTGTGTGTGTGTGCGTGTGTGGTGTTGTGTGTGTGTGTGTGGTGTGGTGTGGTGTGTGTGTTGTGTGGTGTGTTTAGTTTTCTTTCTTTCATTCTTTCCATTGTATTTCTTTTGATGCATACGTTTGTATCGTTAGTACTAACTTCGTAGGACAGTAACGGCAAATATGAAAAAAAAAATGGCTAACTACAACAGTACTTTTACCGTTATAAAATAGTCATGTCATCGTCATTCTCTGTCTGTCTATCTGTACTGTCTGTCTGTCTGTGTTCTCTGTCTGTCTGTCCGTCTGTGCTTTCTCTCTCTCATCTCCTCCCTCGCTCTCTCTTGTGTCTCTCTCTCTTTCTGTCTCTCTCTCTCTCCACTCTCTCTCTCTCTCTCTCTCCCTCTTCTTCTTCTTTTTCTCTCTGTTCTTGAAAGTGGGGTTTTCTTTTTTAATTGTTTCCACTGTATTTTTTTAAGTTCTTCTGTCTGTTTTTCTCTTCATTCATTCATTCATTCATTCATTCATTCATCATTCATTCAATTCATTCATTCATTCTCATTCAGTCATTCATTCATTCATTTGTTTCTTTTTTCGTTCACTTATTCATTTTTTCTATCTTTTCTTTTCTTTCCGTCTATGTTTCTTTTTCTGTGTTAGGCTTGTCTTTCTTTTCCAATGTGTCTGTCTAATCTTGACGTACAAAATTTTTTTTTTCTCTCATTATCAGTGTTTGAATTTTTCTCCACTTGCTTCTGTTCTTTCACATTTTCATTGTCTTTCCTATCTCCTCCTTCTTTTGGTTCTCTTTTTTTAAACTCTCTTTCTGCATGTCTCCCAAATCATCTTTCTAGTTTGTTGTTGTTATTGTTGTTGTTGTTGTCGCGAGACGTTGAATTAAGCGGGTGCGCGTTTATGGGAGTTAAACTCTTAAAAAAAAAAGAAAAGAAGAAGAAGCAGGAATGAAGGAAGGGGAAGAAAACAAGGTAAAAAAACAAAAAAAAAAAGAAGTAATTCACAGAATTTGTGTGAGGGGGTTGTGAGAGGAGCGAGTAGAGGTGGGGTGGTGGGTGGGGGCCATGATAACACGGGAAGAATTAAAAAAAAAGGGCGTTTCACGGAAATGTTTCGCTTTTTTTTTTCCCTTGTCAGGCTTTCCCATGTCTACCCTCCATCACTCTAGACCTGCTGTTCCGTTTTGGTCTGTCCTTTACCTCTCTTGGTTTTTTTTTTTTTTTCTTCTTCTGTCTTCCCATTCCCCCTTCCCTTGTCCGCAAAAGGGAGAAAAAATGAATAGGTAAACAAAGTAGGGATGGGAGAGAAAGAAGAGAGAGAGAGAGAGAGAGAGAGAGAGGACGAGAGAGAGAGAGAGAGAGAGAGACGGAGAGAGACAGAGAGAGACAGACAGAGAGAGACAGACAGGAAAGAGACAGACAGACAGAGACAGACAGACGGACAGAGAGAGAGAGAGCCAGACACAAAGAGAGACAGACAGAGAGAGACAGACGGACAGAGAGAAGAGAGAGAGACAGACAGACAGAGAGACAGACAGGGAGAGAGAGACAGACAGACAGAGAGGACACAAACAGAAACACAGAGAGAGAGAGAGACAGAGACAGACAGACAAAGAGACACGACACACAGACAAAGAGACAGACAGAGAGACAGAGAGGGACAGACAGACAGACAGACAGAGACAGACAGAGAGAGGAAGAGAGACAGACAAACAGACAAGGAGAATGCTGGAACTCTCGCTTGTTTGTTGGCTACAGATTCCATCATCGGTTTGTTTGGGGACATTTATACAGAAGCCTTTAATGTTGCTGTCCCCTCCCTCTCCCCCCCACACCCAGATCTCCTCCTACCCTCCCACACCCCGCCCTCCATCGCTCCTGTCCCCCCCCCCCCCCCCTCTCCTACTGCCTTTCACGTGCCTGGTTCTCCCTCTGCTCTTCTCTTGACACTGTTGTCTTTCCACCACCATCTTCAGAGGCTCTGTCTGTGCTGCGTCCGTCTCTTTTGTCTCTCTCTCTATCTCTCTCCGTCTACCTTGTTCTGTCCCGCCTGTCTGCGTGTCTGTCTGTGTGCACCTCTCTCTCTCTCTCTCTCTCTCTCTTTCTCTCTCTCTCTCTCCCTCCCTCTCTCTTTCTCTTTCTCTCTCTCTCCTCTCTCTCTCTCTCTCTCTATCTCTCTCTCTCTCTCTCTCCCGTTTCTCTCATTTCATTCTTTTGTGTCCTTCCTCTTTCACTCTGTCCCATCTCCGTCTCTTTCTCTGTCTGTCTCTTTTCATTTTTTGTCTTTTTCTTTAGACAGGGCTGGTGTTTCTTTCTGACTTTGATGTTGTTTTTATTTCAGTGTCTTTTCTTTCTCTGTGACCTTTTTTCATTCCCCTTTTCCCTTCTTTGTTTGTGCTTGTATTCCCTCCTGTGTTCTATCGATCTCAATTTTTTTCTCCTGTCAGTGATTCCTTTCGTTTTGTTTTGTTTTGTGTTCATTGTGTCTTTCCGTTTATTTCGTGTGTCAGATTTTCGTCTTGTCCTTTTTTCTGATTGTTCTCCATTTATTTTGGATTTATTTATTTTTTTCCTCTCCATTTATTCCTTCGTTTCTTTTCTTTGTTTTTCTTTGTTTGTTTCTTTTGTGCCCCTGTGTTTTTTTTTCCTTGCCTGCTTCTTTCCTTTTCATCCCTCTTTCCTGTTAATGCTCTTAGCCGCGTCTCTCATTCCAAATGATATTTTGGCTGTGGGACGTGAGTCATGGCACTTATCTCCAAGACAGGAACACACAAGAGAAGAGAGAGAGAGAGAGGGAGGGAGGGAGGGAAGAGAGAGAAGGCAGAGAGAGAGGAGTGTGAGAGAAGGGGGAGAGAGGGGAGAGAGGCAGAGGAGCAGGAGAGGAGAGGGAGGGAGAGAGAGGTGCGAAGGATAGGGGAGAGAGGGAGGGATAGCGGAGTAGAGGAGAGAGACAGAGAGAGAGAGGAGATACAGAGAGAGGGAGGGAATCGAGAGAGGGCGAGAGAGGAGAGGAGAGAGGATGGGAGATGAGAGAGAGAGGCAGACAGAGAGGGAGGGAGAGAGGGGGGAGGGAGAGCTACAAGAGAGATAGAGAGGGAGGCAAAAGAGAGCGGAGGTGGGGAGAGAGCAGCCAGACGAGGGAGAGAGGAGAGATAGGGGAGAGAGAGGGAGAGAGAGGAGGAAGGAGATAGAGAAGGCGGGAGAGAGAGAGAGAGGGGGGAGAGAGAGGGAGGAAAAAGAGAGAGAGAAAGAGGAGGGGGCTGTGGGGGGCGAGTAGACAATAGACGTTTTATTCATTAAGGGCCGTCGTACACTTAGAAGGCGGGTGGAAATGTTAAAAGAAATATAATCCATTGAATTAATGCGGTAGCCGAGGTTAGATACCAACATCAGGGTAGGAAGGGACGAGAGAGAGGGGGGGGAGGAGGGAGGGAGGGCGAGAGAGAGATGAGCCGAGGGCGAAGAGAAGATGAGAGAAGGGGGGAAGGGGGCGGGAGAGAGAGGAGGGAGGAGAGGAAGGGAGGAGAGGGGAGAGCGGAGGGAGAGACAGACCAGACAGCCAGACACCCCCCCGACAGACAGACACGACAGACAGACAGGCAGGCAGGCAGGCAGGGCAGGACAGACAGAGGAGAACGGGACGGGAGCGAGGAGGGAAAAGGAACAGGGCAGTTTGACCCGGTAAGAGAAAAAAAGAGAAAGACGGACCCAAGGAAAGACGAATAAAACGAGAGTGAGGGAGAGACAAAAAAAAAGATGAGGTCAAAAGGGACGGGGACGGGAAAGGAGAGGCGCGTGGTGCTGGGATGGAAGGGGGGGTTGCAGCGGAATGTATTTTTAAAAAAGTCTTTCATTTACCCACGTCTTGTATCTTGTCCGCCTGCCAATCGTTCCCTCCTTCTCGTTTCAGTTATCCCTCCCCACCCTCCTAACTTTCTCCCGTTTTTTCGTCGTCTCGTCCTCGATCCTTCTCTCTTCTCATGCCCCCCCCCCCCCGCCCCCCCAAACCAATCCCCCCTTCCACTCCCCCTGCACTTCCCCATATTCAGCCTTTGTGGATGTTTCAGTCAAACAGAAACGGGGTTAAGGTGCACTTTAAGAGAAGGAGAGAGACAAAGAGAGAGAGGGGGAAAGAGGGAGAGAGAGGGGGGAGGGTGAGAGGTAAGGAGGGAGGGAGGAAGAAAGAGAAGAGAGATAGAGAGCGAGCGGGAGAGAGAGGGGGGGGGAGGGCAGGAAGGTGAGGGAAAGTGGCACAGAGTGAGTGGTAACGGATATAGAGAGAGAGAGATAGAGAGAGAGAGAGATAAGATGAAAGAGAGGAGAGGAGAGAGAGATGAGAGAGAGAGAGAGGAGAGAGAGGAAGACCTAATACCCGATAAGCCTACTTCATTCAATAAAACACTGTTGCCTCCTTAAATCAAAGATAGACCGAATGCATGGAAGGATAAGTGACTCTGCATTCTTTGTTCGTACTGTCCTAAATGTTAAAGGTGATTTGTTTTTGCCCCCGAAGAAGACTGTGCTTTGTTTGTCTGTGTCCCCTGGCGCTAACTAAACCCCCTCTCTTTCTAAATTTTGCCACAGTTTCCGCCCCCTCAGTCACTCCGTTTTGAAACAAAGATAGACGTGGCAAAGGAACGCTTTAGTTAGAAAGAATATTTCATCTGCATAGGTAGCATGTCTACAGCGCATGTGCTTCTACACATATGATTGTATTTGTCTGGTTGCTCTTCCTTTTTGTCGGTCATGTACATCTACAGATGTAAAGCATGTTTACGAACAATAAGACAAACCGAAACACACAGAACGTGGGTACTACTTCAGACCTGTTTACCCTTACGGTTTTTACGAAGAAAAAAAAAATCGAATTTACGGCAAATTATTCCCCCCCCCCCCCCCCCCCCCCCCCCCCCCCCCCCCCCCCCTTAAAAATTACGGGAAAAAACTGGGGAAAATCAAAGAAAGAAAGAAAATTGGTAAAACGTGGAGTTTCGTCTGCTACCGTTTCGGTTAAAAGCAGTAAGAAGACATTTCCCAGCGTGCCTTGCGTCTTTTTCCTTGTCAAAGATGGCGACGAAGCTGTTTTATTCGCCAACAGCCGACTCTTCCAAATCTTCCAATGTTGAGAAAATAATTGCAATTATGAAGAGTACGTTTTTTTTTTTTTTTTTTTTTTTAAGTTCAAATTACAGGTTTTTTTGTCTAAAATATTACAGGTACACGAATTGGGGGTACACCGGTCTGGTACTTCAAAGTAACAGAGCATCGGTGTGGTAGATCCGCCTGCACTGTACAGAAACTCTGCAAAAGCGAGTCCTACACACCACAATACACACCCGGGACAGCTATCCCCCTAAGAGAATCGGAACCGTGTCAACACTGTACGCTCCGGTGAACCGGCGACCAGGATAAGGGGTGCCAGAATCTTACGTCGGGTGTCCTGAAGGGAAAGAAGGCACTATCTCCTTTGCTATAGGGCCTTCACTCCACCCGAAACAGCGGCCATTAAAAGGGGTACACCCCTATCAAAGTGGGTACACCCCATCAAAGCGGGTACACCCCATCAAAGCGGGTGCACCCCATCAAAACAGGTACATCTGCATCGAAACGGGTACACCCCATCGAAGCGGGTACATCCCCATCAAAGCGGGTACATCCTCCATAAAAGCGGGTACACCCCTCATCGAAGCGGGTACACCCTTCATTAAAGCGGGTACATCCCCATCAAAGCGGGTACACCCCTCCATCAAGCGGGTACACCCTTCATTAAAGCGAGTACATCCCTCATCAAAGCGGGTACACCTTCCATCAAAGTGGGTACACCCCTCCATCAAAGCGGGTACACCCCTCATTAAAGCGAGTACAAAACCCCTCATCAAAGTTGGTACATCCCTCATCAAAGCGGGTACACCCTCCATCAAAGCGGGTACACCCTCCATCAAAGCGGGTACACCCCCATCAAAGCGGGTAACCCTCCATCAAAGCGGGTACACACCCTCCATCCATCAAAGCGGGTACACCCTCCCTCCATCAAAGCGGGTACACCCTCCATCAAAGCGGGTACACCCTCCATCAAAGCGGGTACACCCCTCATCAAAGCGGGTACACCCTCCATCAAAGCGAGTACACCCTCATCAAAGCGGGTACACCTTCATCAAAACGGGGTAACCCCTCATCAAAGCGGGTACACCTTCCTCAAAGCGGGTACACCCCTCATCAAAGCGGGTAACCCTCCATCATAGCGGTACACCCTCATCAAAGCGGGTACACCCCATCAAAACCATCAAAATAGGTACACTCCCCATCAAAAGCGGGTACACTCCTCATCAAAGCGGGTACACTCCTCATCAAAGTGGGTACACCCCTCATTAAAGTGGGTACACCCCTCATCAAAGTGTTTGGTAGCGATTTGGCATGTACCTTAATTTCAGTGAGTCCAAATCAAAATCTGGTAAAAGTAAATCGCAGATGCTTGTTCATATTACATAAAAGGTAATTCATAACTAATGTGAGGAACTGTAAACTTTTGTACACATCAAATCTGTTACTTGATTGAATATGACTTTCCCATGTTTGCCCATCTACTCTCGATCAGTCTTTGTCGAATTGTTTGGATTAACTTACGTTTTCTTCTCCTACTCCTTGTGATATCCATGCACGCCCTAATCCCAGCTCACACAAACAAATACGTACATTTGAAACCCAGTTACTTTTGCCCCTTGAGTCGAGATCAAATAGTGTATTATACGCTTTTCGTGGTAATCTATCATTATTCAAGCTTGATAATTTTAACCCGTGGCGGATACTTTTTAACTGCAGAATATATATATATATATTGGATATCTATAGGTTTCCCCGTATACTAAAATCATTTGGCGTTTTAAGTTCTATACCTAAAAACTTTTTAACCCAGTCAATGAACCGATTCACAATGAACGACAGTATTCTTATATAAAACCCCATTGCCCCGAACCTTATTGCATCAAAGATTTTGACAAACACTTCCAAGGAGTTATTATTTCATATGACGATTTCTACATAACGCACAATAACACATTCCTAGCTCTTCTAGAAAAGTTTCTACATGCAGCAACAAAACTCAGCCGAGTAGAGAAAATTAGAGCGACAGACAGGCAGACAAAGAGAGAGAGAGAGAGAGAGAGAGAGAGAGAGAGAGAGAGAGAGAGAGAGACAAAGAGAGAGAGAGAGAGAGAGAGAGAAACAGAGAGAAACAGAGAGAGAGAGAGAGAGAGAGAGAGAGAAACAGAGAAACACACAGAGAGAGAGAGAGAGAGAGAGAGAGAGAGAGAGAGAGAGAGAGAGAAGGTGAACCAGAACGGAGGATTACCACAGACAGCTAAGAGAACGAGGGACGGGGTGGAGACTGAAAGGGGGAAGGGTAGTATGGTATGGAGAAGGGGGTCGGGGAGGAGAGAAAGTGAAACGCAGCCCTCTTAAGAAAACAGTTTATGTATGCAAAATGAAAGCAAAACGCTGGGGTTTCTTTGAGAGGGATCAAAATATAAATATAAAGGCGTCCGCGTCCCCCCCCCTCCCGGCCCCCCCCCCCCCCCCCCCGTTTTTTTTTTCCCATTAAAATGCGCCAATCGAAAAAAGGAGAAGTAAGACATACAGACAGACAGACAGAGAGAGAGAGAGAGCGAGAGAGAGACAGACAGAGAGACGAGAGAGACACAGAGCACAAAGAGAGAGACAGAGACATAGACAGAGGCACAAGAGATAGAGAGAGAGAGGAAGGGGGGGTGGGCGGAAAGGAGGGGGAAGGGGTGGGGAACGGAGGATGGGGGAGGGAGGGACAAAGTGGGTGGCGACGTTAAAGGGTTTTCTTTTCGAATGTTCCAAACAAAGCAACGATTACGTTTGTTGCCCATCGCAGACAGACAACAACCCCTTCCCCGTTTACCCCTCGTCTATTCTGTCTGTCTGTCTGTCTGTCTGTCTGTCCTGTCCTGTCTGTCTCTCTCTCTCTCTCTCCCTCCCTCCCTCCTCTCACTATCTCTCTCTCTCTCTCTGTCTTCGGCTGTTTATGTGTTTTTGAGTCCCCTCCCCCCCTCCCCTCCCTCTGTCTCTGTCTCTGTTTCTATCTCTATCTCTGACTCTGTCTTCTGTCTGTCTGTCTGTCTGTCTGTCTGTCTGTCTCTCTCTCTCTCTCTCTCTCTCTCTCCCCCCTACATTTTTTTCTCTCTTTTTCGTTCATTCTTGTTTCGCAACTTTTGGCGAACTTGGCATCATTTTGCTTGATCCATCAGCACAGCAATCACTTTTTTCGTGTGTTCTTTTCTTTCTTCTAACGACACACTTCTTTGTCTCTGTGTCTGTCTCTGTGCCTGTGCCTCTGTCTCTGTCTTTCTCTCTTTCTGTGTCTCTGTTCCAGTATCTGTCTTTGCCTCTGTCCTGTCTGTCTGTCTCTGTGTCTCTCTGTATCTGTCTCTGTATCTCTCTCACCGCTTTCCCTTCCTTACTCTTTATTTTTTCTTTATTTTCTCATTGTTTTGTTTTGTTTGTTTGTTGCCTTTTTGTTAATGCATGGGTCTCTCTGTTTTTCATCGTTGTTTTGATTTTTTTTGTATTTTTCTTCTTTTTCTTTGCTTTCCTTTTACTTTTTTTTAACCCTCTGTTCTCTCTGTCTCCGTCTCTGTCTGTCTGTGTGTCTGTGTGTCTGTTCTGTCTGTTTCTCTTCGTTTTTGTCTCCCCCGCCCCCCCCCCCCCCCCCCCCCATCTCTTTTTCTCTCTCTTTCTTTCTTTTTTTTTGCCTTAATTTTTCTTTTTTATTATTTTTTGCCTCTATATTTGTTGCTGGTGTATTCATTTGTTTTTTCCTTCCC
>JADBJO010029193.1:0-2500 GCA_016801955.1 Conus betulinus
ACCATTTAAACTTTTGCTCAAGTTGTCACACATCAGACTTGCCAGCATTAATCAATCAATGACACAGGCCTTAACATCAAATCTAGCAAAATGGATGGTTACATAGCATTGAGAGATGTTTCCACTGTGCGAAGCTTAAGAGCTGGCATACCAATCCAGAGTGTACCATCCAAGTTATATTTCATCACTTCTCTGAAGGCGTCACCTCCTCTGGAGTTTCCAAACTGACCAGAGAAGCCCCGCGTCTTCTGCACTCTGTCACGGCATTTTCTCTGGTAATCTGATCACGTCCTGCATCATGGAAGATGTAGCATCTCCCCCCAGCTTCTATCTGCCAAAGAAAAGACAGAGATATGTAGCATCTCCCTCCAGCTTCTATCTGCCAAAGAAAAGACAGAGATATGTAGCATCTCCCTCCAACCTCTGTCTGCCAAAGAAAAGGCAGAGATATGTAGCATTTCCCTCCAACCTCTATCTCCCAAAGAAAAGACAGAGATATGTAGCATTCCCTCCAACCTCTGTCTGCCAAAGAAAAGACAGAGATGTGTAGCATCTCCCTCCAACCTCTGTCTGCCAAAGAAAAGACAGAGATGTGTAGCATCTCCCTCCAACCTCTGTCTGCCAAAGAAAAGACAGAGATGTGTAGCATCTTCCCCCAACCTCCACCCACCTTCTGTCTCCCACTTTAAAAAAAATGACATCTACATTTCCAGACAGATTCAAGTGACGCATCATTCTAACAAACGTTGCAGGCGAATTCTGCAATGGACACGGCACTCTAACCCATTGAAATAACACATATGGTGCTTGGAAAGCAGTTTTATGTTCATCGGATGACTCAACAGGTTTTTGCCAATATCCCTCTGTCAAATCTATTTTCACAAAATACCGTGTGCGGCATATTTATGCAAACAGCAGTGATACTGTCCAATTTCTTATATTCAGTCAAAAAAAAAATGTACCGAACGATGAAGTTTAGATACAAGTACGACAGGTGCCAAAACTGAATTACAGACAGTATCATTCTCTGGTACATTTACGGTTAGCTTTGCTGTTAAGAAGCTGGGCCACGCAGGTACATGCAGGGAATCAACAGACACTGGGCTGGTACTCTTATCTTGTTTGTGACGTAATGAGGGATTTCCCTTGTCTATATTGTTTCGTGTGGAAGTGAGAGCACTAACTCGTCTAGATCTCTTTTTTTTTTTTTTACATCATATTCATACACTTACTATATGTCACACTTACGCAAAATGTCTTTAATATGATAGACTGACCAGTGCTGAACATTTCACAAAGCGTTACCTTTTGTCGTCCGCATTTTTCAGAAGTGTAAGGACAAGGGGCCTCATCTTCATGTTCTGCACACTGAGATCTCAGGTCACAGGGAAAGTGTTTAAACAGGTCAGGCCACACTGACACTGAACAGTTCCAGGTGCTCTGTCCTGGCACTGGTTGAGGTTTCAAATGTTCTATGTGGAAAGAATAACGAAGCCTCGTTCGTCTACACACAGCAATAATGGAAGTAGTGCGAAGAAATACAGACATGTGAAGTTCTTTACTTCTCTCACTACCCAAATCACCAGGGAATCGAAAGAAAGGGAAAACCTGCGTTTGGGGTCGTTTGGGAAACCTCTTCTTGGAGTCACACTCAGAAGGAAATATCAGTACGTATTGAGTGGTGTTTCTATGCCAGCTGGTATGACTCAGAGCGATGATGTGACCAGGTGGTCTGGTCAAAGTAATACAGCCTCGTGTAACCATAGAACATGCAGCGCCTGCATCCTGCTCTGATGACTGTATATACCCTGCAAAACCACAATGCTCTGATCATCTCACGCCTGGGCGTGCAATGGAATCCAAACAGTGCGTTCAATACTACTTTGTGTTTATCATCCATCACAGTATGGAGCACTACGGAGAGATACAGCCACGCTTATCCCATTCCTTTCGCTGTGGCACAGGGTAATGTGCTTCAGTTGATTGATTTGTTTTTAGACCACGATGCATAATGTTTGAGAATATTGTTATCATACTGTTGGCAACAAATAAAACAATAAACAAAAAATAAAATAAATGAATCAAAACAGTGAAATCGATGGATAACCCATTTAAACAAAAGATTCGAAATGTCTATAAAACTACATTTTAAAAAAAAGCTACATTGCACACCATTGTGGTTGATTATGAGCATATCTCTAGATACAGTTTTTGTTTCATCCAGGAGGTATCATTACGCGCGGGCTAGTCCATATACGCTAACAACATCTGCTAAGTATGGAGAGCACACTGCGCGCGACTTATGGCTGAAGGATAAATGAAGTTGTGACTGAGATGGCAGCAGTTGAGACGAAGGTTTCAAGGATACGTCTTAGCACAAATCTGACCTGCGCCTTAGTCCAACGCGCTGGTCAGACTTTGAGTTATTACGTAACATTGTCTGCGCCACAATTATCACTCTTCGTGTGTGTTTGCGTAAGTACACGTGTGTGTGTGTGGT
>JADBJO010029193.1:7500-10000 GCA_016801955.1 Conus betulinus
GGAAAACGAAGCACAAGGAAACGATCCAAAGTGATGAAACAAATTAGGAACGCTGATACTTCAGATGATAACAAGGATAAGAATCCTGCAATGCTACAACCCAAACTTTTCTTCCATGCGTTTTTTCATTCCAAATGTAACTGCCAGCATAAATGTGGTCTGCCACACCAATGAAGACTATGTACACACCCATTAAAAGGTCAGAAACACACAAATGAAGAACAAATGTTACAAATCCTGTCTTGATGCTTTTGGACAGAAAATGTATGCGGTAGACAAACCCACCAACGTTTCCCAAAACAGCCAACAGAGCAAAGACTATAAGAGCACAACGGTAAGCAATGGATCTTAGCAAGTCATTACAAGATGAGATTTCATCAGATGGGGCCACACACTCGCCTTGAAAATTGTCTGGTAAAACTGCAGAGCAACACACTTTAAATTTATCTGCAGAAACAAACACAAGACTCGTCATCTGTGTCATGAAATCTGGACTGAAGTCAGTTATTGGACAACCCAGCAAAATGAAAGTATGAAGATCATGAAGTGAGCTCTGCGCCTGCACAACTGTTACTTTACTCCATGATATATCGAGAACTTGTAATTTTGGCATAAGTGTTGACAAGACGCTCATGCTCAGATATTTAGCTTCAGTGTGGGATATATTCAAGATCGTCAGTGACGGGCGTGCATATTGCTTTAGGACTTGAAGAAAACTATTCGACATGAGATTACCTGCCAAATTCAATCTTCGAGTCGTCGTGGCATTCCTGCAAAGTGGCTAAAGTTGACAGACTGAAGCAGATTTTTACGAAGATCCAAACTGTGAAGATTGGGTAAACTGACCTCTGTTAATCTCCTCCATCCACACGCCTGTACGCCCAGGTGGATGAGCATCAAGTTAGCAGCGATGTCAGCCATGTTCATTCCACTACCTGAAGCCTCCAGGTAACGTAGATGCGGGAAAGAGCGAGTTGGAAAGGTGATGTTGCAGGAGAAGGCAAAACCATAGCAAACACAAGCCTCAGGACAAGCGACGTCACATGCCAGTTCATCATCTCGCAGTGGACACTGTGGCTGTCCATCACACAAGTTATTCACGTGTATACAGATTAACTTTTGTCTGTCACGGCATCGATAAAACCCAGGGCAGGTGGTGTGATTGTCACAGTCCACTTCATCCTCAGCACCCGGACAGTCTATCATGTCATTACACCTGACGTGGACAGGGAGACAATAGCCGTCATCATGACACTGGAAATGAGTGTCTGGGCACTGTGGGTTGTTTTCTGGTAGGGGACTGATGGTGAATTCCCCAAGTATGTTGAGGTGGATCACAGCTGGAGGGCTTATATTTTGTAGTACACATAGTAGGCGAAATCAAACCAGCAGTCTTCCTCGTCTTTGTTCGTCAGGCAGTCTTTTCGACCATCACATCTGTAGTCTGTATGTACACACTGAAACAAAGGCACAGGAGCAAATATTAGGAATGGCACTGATATCTCATAGTTTTTTTGTATGATTAATCAAAACAAGAAGACTGTCAGGAGGGGAATCATCCTGGTTGCAGTTCTGTAGTATGAGGTCCGGCAAAGCAAACATCCCAACGCTCACACCACCAAACCACACGAGGCAAGAGTGACAATACACAACTTTACTACACAAATGTACATACACTCGTTCACACGACCTGGTATGGAAGGGCCCTAAATCATAAAAGTGAGTATAGACTGAGGGCATAGAAGGTAAGAGGGGACAAAGAAGAAGAAGACCGCTTTATCCAGAACTAACTATCTAGTGGATGAAAAAAAAAAAGAATATCCCTCCTGAGTGCCCAGGAAAACCACTAAGTCCCAACCTCACCCACGATTCAAAACACCCACTCTCCACAGAAGAAAAATAGAAGAAACATAATAACATAATAACATGATCTACACAACACAGAATTCGTCTAGCAGTCTTGAAAAAACAATCAGTCAAAAGAAACAAAAAGCAAATTGCGAACTTCTTTTGCATAAAAAAAAAAAAAATCAAGGCATCCAAGATTTTCCAGCACCTAGCCCATTTTGAACTCCACACAACCAGAGTCCCTTCAAAGGTCTACACCCACTTGACCTGTTGGAAGACTGGCTCCAGGGGTGATCCAGAGCGCCCAACTCGGGGTGTGGTTCTTCAGCTGCAGAGTCAAGGCAGGGCAGAAGGTCTTCCATGAACTACACCTGACACTGGAGAGACGGCTCTTGGTAACAAGGGTCAGCACCCCACAGGTTGCTATTGAGATGCTAGTCGCAAAAACAAACAAAGACTAACAAAAAAAAAAACACTACGGCGGAGATCAATATCTTGTATTGCCGTTTAATGTAGACTGTCCTTTGGCAGAGAAAGCGTGGGGCGGTGGTAGGCGTAGCAGTGGAAAAGTCAGTGGGAAGAGGCAACAGTCTGTTGGGCTTGACTATCCAGTCGTCAAAAGCTTTGACCAAAAGAAAAACAAAAATATACT
>JADBJO010029193.1:15000-19306 GCA_016801955.1 Conus betulinus
CTCCACAGCAGCGTTCCCATAAGCACCTTAACCTTAACCTTAAATCTCTCTGTGCCAGGAGGCACATAAGGCTTTGGACGTCTCTCTTCCACTGTGTTCGGTCTGCAGCTGCATGGCCTACAACACTCCATGTGTTTTTCCAGCCTGCGCCGTTTCTCTCTCCGTCTCCACCATTCGCCGCCATGTTGTTTTCGGTCGGTCTCTTTTCCTCCTTCCCTCTGGTGTCCAACCAGGGCCACAGCACAGTCGTCGTTCCTCTCCTTCCTGATCATGTGCCCAATCCAGTTCCACCTTCCCAAAAGCGCACTGGACGCTATTTCATGATCACAGAGCCCACCGACGAAACAATTGCCACTGTCAAGCAACTGCAGCGTGCATCCCGCTGCCTCACTCGTTGCGGTGCATTCCGCTGACCTCACTCGTTGCGGTTCCGACACATCTGAAGACAGCAACAACTCCAGACACGGCCAAGTTGGAGGAGGCTGGAGATATTGCAAACACTCCTCCTCCCTTGCCGAACCTAGGGGTAGTGAAGAAAAAAGAAAAAAAAAAACAGACACAACTCATTGGACGATCATGGACAGATTCCTTGCTTCGTCGAACTTTCTGTGGTCACCACAATCCCCAGCCTTCTCTCTGCAAGCAGCCACCTTCCTTGGCAAAATGAAAAGAAAGAAAAAGACGAGCTGTGAAAGAAGATTCCCAAGTGAACATCAGCTGCTCTTCGCGTTTTTTTTTTTGTTTTTGTTTTTTGTTTTTTTGTTTTGTTGTTGTTGTTGTTTGTTGCTTTTTTTTTTTTTTTTTAGTATGAAACAGAATTAAAAATAAAAACTACTCCAGTTGTGTGTACACATGTAGCAGGCCAGCTTTTTATACAAATGACCCTCTTTTTGTTGTTGTTGTTTGTTGTTTTACTTTGTCTTTTTCTTTTCTTATATGCCGCCAGTTGCATAGACCTTGACCAGGTGATAAACATTAAAAAAAAAAAAAAAAAAACGGAAATACAAGAGATACAGCGTCAGGAGCTAGGCCTTCAGTCCGCTCAGCTCATGGCCCACATTCACGTCCTATCAACGCACTGTCAGTGCCTTTCACTCCCCATCTCCCGACACAACATGCACCACATGACATGCAGAGACAATCCAGCCCTCGCCTCCCAACACAGTGTCCATGCCAAACCGCAATTCATCAGACATCCAGCCCACGTCTCCCGGCGCAGTCTCCATGCCAAACCGCCATTCATCAGACATGCAGCCTTCGCCTGCAAACACGGTGTCCATGGGCCAAACCACAATTCATCAGACATCCAACCCACGCCTCGCAACACAGTGTCCATGCCAAACCACAATTCATCAGACATCCAGCCTTCGCCTCCCACCACAGTGTCCATGCCAAACCGCAATTCATCAGACACCCAGCCTTCGCCTGCAAACACAGTGTCCATGCCAAACCACAATTCATCAGACATCCAGCCCACGCCTTCGAACAGTGTCCATGCCAAACCACAATCCATCAGACATCCCACAGAATATGTCTTTTATCTGTCACGGCCGAGAGTTCAGACTTTCTAAGCACAGTGGCGGCTTATGTCCTGTCTGAATGTTCACCCCTTCCCAACAGATTCTATCACAGGTTTGGGCACCTCCAAGTTGTTACTGCAATGGTCAGTATATCCACAAAAATACTGCACTAAAACTACGCAAAGACAGAAAAAACGTTCGGCATAAAGAAAAAAAGGTTGTTCACAAATTCAGAACTTCGTGGTGAACAGTTTTTCTGGAATTGAGTGACTTATATTTCTAGCAGGCGATAGTATCTACCAGGAAGTTACATGTTGCAAAAATATGGGGTTGGTTTTTTTGTCCTTCAGCCTCCTATTTATTCCACAAATAAAAAAAAATGTTTTTTTCCTTATTTTTTTTTTGGTATAAAGTGGCCCCTTCATCTTCCTCCTCTTTTTCTCTACCAAGTTAGTAACCACGGTTCTCGCACAGCATGCCAGTCTGTATGTTTGTTACTAATGGACATTCTCTGGTGGACTTTTATTATGTGATTCACCACTTTGGGCTTCACAAGGGGAGTATTTGTGCATGTTAATGTCTGTACTGTTTTCATTGTCTTGTCGCTGAGGAAGGCTTATTGCCGAAAATTTCTTGTCTTGTTTTGTGTCGTTCATTAAAGTGCGTTACTTCACACTTTGTTTTGCGTGCTCTTTCTGCTTTTTTCGTCGTGTTCCAGTAACGCTGCAGTTTGTTTCATTTGCCTTTGGACTTTTATTTTGTTTTGGCGTTTGATACAATGTGTCAGGTTTAATTGACTGCTGTTTTTTTTGTGTAGCGCCACGTTCACACTGTGTATGCGAGAGAGAGAGAGAGAGAGAGAGAGAGAGAGAGAGAGAGAGAGAGAGAGAGAGAAGAGAGCGGACGGAAGAAGGAAAAGACAGAAAGAAAGACAGGGAGACAAAAAGAAAGAATGATAGAAAGACAGACAGCAGGATAGAAAGAAAAACAAAGAAGAGAGAGAGAGAGAGAGAGAGAGAGAGAGAGAGAGAGAGAGAGAGAGAGAGAGAGAGGAATAAGGCAGAGAGAAACAAGGGAAAAAAGCATACACACGAAAGCGAACGCACTGTAGTTCTTTTATATGTCCTTTGTTATCTGGTATGAAGCTGCTGGTGCTTGTGTGACTTGTACATGCTCCTCTGGTTCTTCCTGGAGCCAGAGCAGAGCACCAGACTACCGACTGTGCTTTTATCAATGGCTGTGTCGTAGCCCGATGCACCTCACTCGCACCAGCACTTTCATGGCACCAGTGTAGTCAACATTGATGTCAGCAAAGCGTATTAGTATGAGTTTTCCCTGTCCCTTAGCTCCCCCCCCTCACTTTCTACACTTCTATTGCTATCAGTCTCTCCCTCTCTCCTCTCTCTCTCTCTCTCTCTCTCTCTCTCTCTCTCTCTCTCTCTCAAATATCAAAGTGTCAAAGTGTCTCTCTCTCAAACACACACACCACACACACACACACCACACACACACACACACACACACACACACACCACACACACATACACACACACACAGAAAGAGAGAGAGAAAGAGGGAGAGAGAGAGAGAGACAGACAGACAGAGAGACAGACAGACAGAGTAAGAGAAAAAGGTGTGTGTGTGTGCGTGTGTATGTGTGTGTGTGTGTGTGTGTGTGTGTGTGTGCGTGCGTGCGTGCGTGCGTGCGTGCGTGCGTGCGTGCGGCGTAAGTGCGTGTGTGAACGCGCGTGCGCGCGCGTGTGGGTTTTGAACATTTGGTAGATAGAGAGACAGACAGAGAGATAGGTCGTATGATATCGTATCATAACATATTTTGTATAGATCTTTTCACATAACGTTGACAGTATTCACATCAATATCATTTGGACAAATTATGACGTAACTGAAAGACCCCCAAAGACAACATCTTTCAGCTTTAACTTTTTGTGGTCCGCATTTTTTCAGAAGTGTAGGGACAGGGGGCCTCATCTTCATGTTCTGCACACTGAGATCGCAGGTCACAGGGGAAGTGTTTAAACAGGTCAGGCCAACACTGACACTGAACAGTTCCAGGTGCTCTGTCCTGGCACTTGCTGAGGTTTTCAAGGTTCTCTGTGTGGAAAGAAAAGCGAAGTCGGAATCGTCTGCACAAAGAAGTATGAGAACCGAACAGAGAGAAAAACAGACATGTGGCGTTGTTGGCTAGTTCCATTCTGTCAAAATCGTCAGGAAATCGAAACAAAGGAAAACCTGCGTTTGGGGATGTTTAGGGAATTTGTTTTTGGAAGCACAACCTTTGAAAGAAAATCTGAATATACTGAGTGGTGTTTCTATGGCCAACTGATATGACTCAGAACGATGATTTGGACCCGGCGGCCTGGTGAGTGTAACGCATCTTCGTGTGACTGTTGCACACTCACTGGCTGTATCCGGCCCTGGTGTCTGTATGTAGCCTGCCAAACAACACATTCTGATCATCTCAAAATTGGCCCATGCAGTGTAATCCAGCAGCACAATCAAATACTCACTGGTATTTTCACCCTCGCAGTATACAGCATAAGGAGAGATCAGTCCACGCTTATCCGAATGCTGTGTTTTTCAGGCAGCCCATGAGTGGTGTATGCATGCTTCAACTGCTCTGCAATTTCCAAAGAACATGATGGCTATTACTAAGGCTGTCGCTATGTTATGAATTGATTCTAGAAAGACACGTGTTTTTGCAAATCAATCCCTGTACCTGTTAAAAGAAGGATTATTTATATTCGCCTTCTCTCCTCTCTCGTCTA
>JADBJO010029194.1:0-19305 GCA_016801955.1 Conus betulinus
TGGTCTTTGTTCGTCCCTGTGTCTTTCTGTGTCTAAGGAATGTCTCTCCATGGTTTTGCGTTGGTCTTTGTTCGTCCCTGTGTCTTTCTCTGTGTCTAAGGAATGTCTCTCCATGGGTTGTGCGTTGGTCTTTGTTCGTCCTGTGTCTTTCTGTGTCTAAGGAATGTCTCTCCATGGGTTGTGCGTTGGTCTTTGTTCGTCCCTGTGTCTTTCTGTGTCTAAGGTTTGTCTCTCCATGGGTTGTGCGTTGGTCTTTGTTCGTCCCTGTGTCTTTCTGTGTCTAAGGAATGTCTCTCCCATGGGTTGTGCGTTGGTCTTTGTTCGTCCCTGTGTCTTTCTGTGTCTAAGGAATGTCTCTCCATGGGTTGTGCGTTGGTCTTTGTTCGTCCCTGTGTCTTTCTGTGTCTAAGGAATGTCTCTCCATGGGTTGTGCGTTGGTCTTTGTTCGTCCCCCTGTGTCTTTCTGTGTCTGAGGGGAATGTCTCTCCATGGGTTGTGCGTTGGTCTTTGTTCGTCCCTGTGTCTTTCTGTGTCTAAGGAATGTCTCTCCATGGGTTGTGCGTTTGGTCTTTGTTCGTCCCTGTGTCTTTCTGTGTCTGAGGAATGTCTCTCCATGGGTTTTGTGCGTTGGTCTTTGTTCGTCCCTGTGTCTTTCTTTCTGTGTCTAAGGAATGTCTCTCCATGGGTTGTGCGTTGGTCTTTGTTCGTCCCTGTGTCTTTCTGTGTCTAAGGAATGTCTCTCCATGGGTTGTGCGTTGGTCTTTGTTCGTCCTTGTGTCTTTCTGTGTCTGAGGGTTTTGTCTCTCCATGGGTTGTGCGTTGGTCTTTGTTCGTCCCTGTGTCTTTCTGTGTCTGAGGGAATGTCTCTCCATGGGTTGTGCGTTGGTCTTTGTTCGTCCCTGTGTCTTTCTGTGTCTAAGGAATGTCTCTCCATGGGTTGTGCGTTGGTCTTTGTTCGTCCCTGTGTCTTTCTGTGTCTCCATGAATGTCTCTCCATGGGTTGTGCGTTGGTCTTTGTTCGTCCCTGTGTCTTTCTTCTGTGTCTGAGGAATGTCTCTCCATGGGTTGTGCGTTGGTCTTTGTTCGTCCCTGTGTCTTTCTGTGTCTAAGGAATGTCTCTCCATGGGTTGTGCGTTGGTCTTTGTTCGTCCCTGTGTCTTTCTGTGTCTGAGGGGGTTTGTCTCTCCATGGGTTGTGCGTTGGTCTTTGTTCGTCCCTGTGTCTTTCTGTGTCTAAGGAATGTCTCTCCATGGGTGTGCGTTGGTCTTTGTTCGTCCCTGTGTCTTTCTGTGTCTAAGGAATGTCTCTCCATGGGTTGTGCGTTGGTCTTTGTTCGTCCCTGTGTGTCTTTCTGTGTCTAGGGGTGTGTCTCTCCATGGGTTGTGCGTTGGTCTTTGTTCGTCGTCCTGTGTCTTTCTGTGTCTGAGGAATGTCTCTCCATGGGTTGTTGCGTTGGTCTTTGTTCGTCCCTGTGTCTTTCTGTGTCTAAGGAATGTCTCTCCATGGTTGTGCGTTTGTCTTTGTTCGTCCCTGTGTCTTTCTGTGTCTGAGGGGTTTGTCTCTCCATGGGTTGTGCGTTGGTCTTTGTTCGTCCCTGTGTCTTTCTGTGTCTAAGGAATGTCTCTCCATGGGTTGTGCGTTGGTCTTTGTTCGTCCCTGTGTCTTTCTGTGTCTAAGGAATGTCTCTCCATGGGTTGTGCGTTGGTCTTTGTTCGTCCCTGTGTCTTTCTGTGTCTAAGGAATGTCTCTCCATGGGTTGTGCGTTTGGTCTTTGTTCGTCCCTGTGTCTTTCTGTGTCTAAGGAATGTGTCTCTCCATGGGTTGTGCGTTGGTCTTTGTTCGTCCCTGTGTCTTTCTGTGTCTGAGGGGTTTGTCTCTCCATGGGTTGTGCGTTGGTCTTTGTTCGTCCCTGTGTCTTTCTCTGTGTCTAAGGAATGTCTCTCCATGGGTTGTGCGTTGGTCTTTGTTCGTCCCTGTGTCTTTCTGTGTCTAAGGAATGTCTCTCCATGGGTTGTGCGTTTGGTCTTTGTTCGTCCCTGTGTCTTTCTGTGTCTGAAGGAATGTCTCATGGGTTGTGCGTTGGTCTTTGTTCGTCGTCCCTGTGTCTTTCTGTGTCTGAGGGGTTTGTCTCTCCATGGGTTGTGCGTTGGTCTTTGTTCGTCCCTGTGTCTTTCTGTGTCTAAGGAATGTCTCTCCATGGGTTGTGCGTTGGTCTTTGTTCGTCCCTGTGTCTTTCTGTGTCTAAGGAATGTGTCTCTCCATGGGTTGTGCGTTGGTCTTTGTTCGTCCCTGTGTCTTTCTGTGTCTGAGGGGGAATGTCTCTCCATGGGGTTGTGCGTTGGTCTTTGTTCGTCCCCCTGTGTCTTTCTGTGTCTAAGGAATGTCTCTCCATGGGTTGTGCGTTTGGTCTTTGTGTTCGTCCCTGTGTCTTTCTGTGTCTAAGGAATGTCTCTCCATGGGTTGTGCGTTGGTCTTTGTTCGTCCCTGTGTCTTTCTGTGTCTGAGGGTGTGTCTCTCCATGGGTTGTGCGTTGGTCTTTGTTCGTCCCTGTGTTTTCTGTGTCTGTGTCTAAGGAATGTCTCTCCATGGGTTGTGCGTTGGTCTTTGTTCGTCCCTGTGTCTTTCTGTGTCTAAGGAATGTCTCTCCATGGGTTGTGCGTTGGTCTTTGTTCGTCCCTGTGTCTTTCTGTGTCTGAAGGTTTGTCTCTCCATGGGTTGTGCGTTGGTCTTTGTTCGTCCCTGTGTCTTTCTGTGTCTAAGGAATGTCTCTCCATGGGTTGTGCGTTGGTCTTTGTTCGTCCCTGTGTCTTTCTGTGTCTAAGGAATGTCTCTCCATGGGTTGTGCGTTGGTCTTTGTTCGTCCCTGTGTCTTTCTGTGTCTAAGGAATGTCTCTCCATGGGTTGTGCGTTGGGTCTTTGTTCGTCCCTGTGTCTTTCTGTGTCTGAGGAATGTCTCTCCATGGGTTGTGTGCGTTGGTCTTTGTTCGTCCCCTGTGTCTTTCTGTGTCTAAGGAATGTCTCTCCATGGGTTGTGCGTTGGTCTTTGTTCGTCCCTGTGTCTTTTTTGTGTCTAAGGAATGTTGTCTCTCCATGGGTTGTGCGTTGGTCTTTGTTCGTCCCTGTGTCTTTCTGTGTCTGAGGGGAATGTCTCTCCATGGGTTGTGCGTTGGTCTTTTGTTCGTCCCTGTGTCTTTCTGTGTCTAAGGAATGTCTCTCCATGGGTTGTGCGTTGGTCTTTGTTCGTCCCTGTGTCTTTCTGTGTCTAAGGAATGTCTCTCCATGGGTTGTGCGTTGGTCTTTGTTCGTCCCTGTGTCTTTCTGTGTCTAGGGTTTGTCTCTCTCCATGGGTTGTGCGTTGGTCTTTGTTCGTCCCTGTGTCTTTCTGTGTCTGAAGGAATGTCTCTCCATGGGTTGTGCGTTGGTCTTTGTTCGTCCCTGTGTCTTTCTGTGTCTAAGGAATGTCTCTCCATGGGTTGTGCGTTGGTCTTTGTTCGTCCCTGTGTCTTTCTGTGTCTAAGGAATGTCTCTCCATGGGTTGTGCGTTGGTCTTTGTTCGTCCCTGTGTCTTTCTGTGTCTAGGGAATGTCTCTCCATGGGTTGTGCGTTGGTCTTTGTTCGTCCCTGTGTCTTTCTGTGTCTGAGGGGTTTGTGTCTCTCCATGGGTTTGTGCGTTGGTCTTTGTTCGTCCCTGTGTCTTTCTGTGTCTAAGGAATGTCTCTCCATGGGTTGTGCGTTGGTCTTTGTTCGTCCCTGTGTCTTTCTGTGTCTAGAGGGAATGTCTCTCCCATGGGTTGTGCGTTGGTCTTTGTTCGTCCCTGTGTCTTTCTGTGTCTGAGGAATTTGTCTCTCCATGGGTTGTGCGTTGGTCTTTGTTCGTCCCTGTGTCTTTCTGTGTCTAAGGAATGTCTCTCCATGGGTTGTGCGTTGGTTTTTGTTCGTCCCTGTGTCTTTCTGTGTCTGAGGGGTTTGTCTCTCCATGGGTGTGCGTTGGTCTTTGTTCGTCGTCCCTGTGTCTTTCTGTGTCTAAGGAATGTCTCTCCATGGGTTGTGCGTTGGTCTTTGTTCGTCCCTGTGTCTTTCTGTGTCTAAGGAATGTCTCTCCATGGGTTGTGCGTTGGTCTTTGTTCGTCCCTGTGTCTTTCTGTGTCTGAAGGTTTGTCTCTCCATGGGTTGTGCGTTGGTCTTTTTGTTCGTCCCTGTGTCTTTCTGTGTCTAAGGAATGTCTCTCCATGGGTTGTGCGTTGGTCTTTGTTCGTCCCTGTGTCTTTCTGTGTCTGAGGAATGTCTCTCCATGGGTTGTGCGTTGGTCTTTGTTCGTCCCTGTGTGTGTCTTTCTGTGTCTAAGGAATGTCTCTCCATGGTTTTGCGCGTTGGTCTTTGTTCGTCCCTGTGTCTTTCTGTGTCTGAGGGGTTTGTCTCTCCATGGGTTGTGCGTTGGTCTTTGTTCGTCCCTGTGTCTTTCTGTGTCTAAGGAATGTCTCTCCATGGGTTGTGCGTTGGTCTTTGTTCGTCCCTGTGTCTTTCTGTGTCTAAGGAATGTCTCTCCATGGGTTGTGCGTTGGTCTTTTGTTCGTCCCTGTGTCTTTCTGTGTCTGAGGAATGTGTCTCTCCATGGGGTTGTGCGTTGTCTTTGTTCGTCCCTGTGTCTTTCTGTGTCTGAGGGGAATGTCTCTCCATGGGTTGTGCGTTGGTCTTTGTTCGTCCCTGTGTCTTTCTGTGTCTGAGGGGAATGTCTCTCCATGGGTTGTGCGTTGGTCTTTGTTCGTCCCTGTGTCTTTCTGTGTCTAAGGAATGTCTCTCCATGGGTTGTGCGTTGGTCTTTGTTCGTCCCTGTGTCTTTCTGTGTCTAAGGAATGTCTCTCCATGGGTTGTGCGTTGGTCTTTGTTCGTCCCTGTGTCTTTCTGTGTCTGAGGGGTTTGTCTCTCCATGGGTTGTGCGTTTGGTCTTTGTTCGTCCCTGTGTCTTTTTCTGTGTCTAAGGAAATGTCTCTCCATGGGTTGTGCGTTGGTCTTTGTTCGTCCCTGTGTCTTTCTGTGTCTGAGGGGAATGTCTCTCCATGGGTTGTGCGTTGGTCTTTTGTTCGTCCCTGTGTCTTTCTGTGTCTAGGGGTTTGTCTCTCCATGGGTTGTGCGTTGGTCTTTGTTCGTCCCTGTGTCTTTCTGTGTCTGAGGGGAATGTCTCTCCATGGGTTGTGCGTTGGTCTTTGTTCGTCCCTGTGTCTTTCTGTGTCTGAGGGGTTGTTTGTCTCTCCATGGGTTGTGCGTTGGTCTTTGTTCGTCCCTGTGTCTTTCTGTGTCTAAGGAATGTCTCTCCATGGGTTGTGCGTTGGTCTTTGTTCGTCCCTGTGTCTTTCTGTGTCTGAGGAATGTCTCTCCATGGGTTGTGCGTTGGTCTTTGTTCGTCCCTTGTCTTTCTGTGTCTAAGGAATGTCTCTCCATGGGTTGTGCGTTGGTCTTTGTTCGTCCCTGTGTCTTTCTGAGGTCTAAGGAATGTCTCTCCATGGGTTGTGCGTTGGTCTTTGTTCGTCCCTGTGTCTTTCTGTGTCTGAGGGGGTTTGTCTCTCCATGGGTTGTGCGTTGGTCTTTGTTCGTCCCTGTGTCTTTCTGTGTCTAAGGAATGTCTCTCCATGGGTTGTGCGTTGGTCTTTGTTCGTCCCTGTGTCTTTCTGTGTCTAAGGAATGTCTCTCCATGGGTTGTGCGTTGGTCTTTGTTCGTCCCTGTGTCTTTCTGTGTCTGAGGAATGTCTCTCCATGGGTTGTGCGTTGGTCTTTGTTCGTCCCTGTGTCTTTCTGTGTCTGAGGGTGTGTCTCTCCATGGGTTGTGCGTTGGTCTTTGTTCGTCCCTGTGTCTTTCTGTGTCTAAGGAATGTCTCTCCATGGGTTGTGCGTTGGTCTTTGTTCGTCCCTGTGTCTTTCTGTGTGTCTAAGGAATGTCTCTCCATGGGTTGTGCGTTGGTCTTTGTTTCGTCCCTGTGTCTTTCTGTGTCTGAGGGGTTTGTCTCTCTCCATGGGTTGTGCGTTGGTCTTTGTTCGTCCCTGTGTCTTTCTGTGTCTGAGGGGTTTTGTCTCTCCATGGGTTGTGCGTTGGTCTTTGTTCGTCCCTGTGTCTTTCTGTGTCTAAGGAATGTCTCTCCATGGGTTGTGCGTTGGTCTTTGTTCGTCCCTGTGTCTTTCTGTGTCTGAGGGGTTTGTCTCTCCATGGGTTGTGCGTTGGTCTTTGTTCGTCCGTGTGGTCTGTGTCTGAGGGTTTGTCTCTCCATGGGTTGTGCGTTGGTCTTTGTTCGTCCCTGTGTCTTTCTGTGTCTGAGGGGTTTGTCTCTCCATGGGTTGTGCGTTGGTCTTTGTTCGTCCCCCTGTGTCTTTCTGTGTCTAAGGAATGTCTCTCCATGGGTTGTGCGTTGGTCTCTTTGTTCGTCCCTGTGTCTTTCTGTGTCTGAGGGGTTTGTGTCTCTCCATGGGTTGTGCGTTGGTCTTTGTTCGTCCCTGTGTCTTTCTGTGTCTAAGGAATGTCTCTCCATGGGTTGTGCGTTGGTCTTTGTTCGTCCCTGTGTCTTTCTGTGTGTCTAGGAATGTCTCTCCATGGGTTGTGCGTTGGTCTTTGTTCGTCCCTGTGTCTTTCTGTGTCTGAGGGTTGTCTCTCCATGGGTTGTGCGTTGGTCTTTGTTCGTCCCTGTGTTTTTCTGTGTCTAAGGAATGTCTCTCCATGGGTTTTGCGTTGGTCTTTGTTCGTCCCTGTGTCTTTCTGTGTCTAAGGAATGTCTCTCCATGGGTTGTGCGTTGGTCTTTGTTCGTCCCTGTGTCTTTCTGTGTCTGAGGGGTTTGTCTCTCCATGGGTTGTGCGTTGGTCTTTGTTCGTCCCTGTGTCTTTCTGTGTCTAAGGAATGTCTCTCCATGGGTTGTGCGTTGGTCTTTGTTCGTCCCTGTGTCTTTCTGTGTCTGAGGAATGTGTCTCTCCATGGGGTTGTGCGTTGGTCTTTGTTCGTCCCTGTGTCTTTCTGTGTCTAAGGAATGTCTCTCCATGGGTTGTGCGTTGGTCTTTGTTCGTCCCTGTGTCTTTTCTGTGTCTGAAGGTTTGTCTCTCCATGGGTTGTGCGTTGGTCTTTGTTCGTCCCTGTGTCTTTCTGTGTCTAAGGAATGTCTCTCCATGGGTTGTTGTGCGTTGGTCTTTGTTCGTCCCTGTGTCTTTCTGTGTCTAAGGAATGTCTCTCCATGGGTTGTGCGTTGGTCTTTGTTCGTCCCCTGTGTCTTTCTGTCTAAGGAATGTGTCTCCATGGGTTGTGCGTTGGTCTTGTTCGTCCCTGTGTCTTTCTGTGTCTGAGGGGTTTGTCTCTCCATGGTTGTGCGTTGGTCTTTGTTCGTCCCTGTGTCTTTCTGTGTCTGAGGGGTTTGTCTCTCCATGGGTTGTGCGTTGGTCTTTGTTCGTCCCTGTGTCTTTTCTGTGTCTAAGGAATGTCTCTCCATGGGTTTGTGCGTTGGTCTTTGTTCGTCCCTGTGTGTTTCTGTGTCTAAGGAATGTCTCTCCATGGGTTGTGCGTTGGTCTTTGTTCGTCCCTGTGTCTTTCTGTGTCTGAGGGGTTTGTCTCTCCATGGGGTGTGCGTTGGTCTTTGTTCGTCCCTGTGTCTTTCTGTGTCTAAGGAATGTCTCTCCATGGGTTGTGCGTTGGTCTTTGTTCGTCCCTGTGTCTTTCTGTGTCTGAGGGGTTTGTGTCTCTCCATGGGTTGTGCGTTGGTCTTTGTTCGTCCCTGTGTCTTTCTGTGTCTAAGGGAATGTCTCTCCATGGGTTGTGCGTTGGTCTTTTGTTCGTCCCTGTGTCTTTCTGTGTCTGAGGGGTTTGTCTCTCCTCCATGGGTTGTGCGTTGGTCTTTGTTCGTCCCTGTGTCTTTCTGTGTCTAAGGAATGTCTCTCCATGGGTTGTGCGTTGGTCTTTGTTCGTCCCCCTGTGTCTTTCTGTGTCTGAGGGGTTTTGTCTCTCCATGGGTTGTGCGTTGGTCTTTGTTCGTCCCTGTGTCTTTCTGTGTCTAAGGAATGTCTCTCCATGGGTTGTGCGTTGGTCTTTGTTCGTCCCTGTGTCTTTCTGTGTCTAAGGAATGTCTCTCCATGGGTTGTGCGTTGGTCTTTGTTCGTCCCTGTGTCTTTTTCTTTCTGTGTCTAAGGAATGTCTCTCCATGGGTTGTGCGTTGGTCTTTGTTCGTCCCTGTGTCTTTCTGTCTGAGGGGTTTGTCTCTCCATGGGTTGTGCGTTGGTCTTTGTTCGTCCCTGTGTCTTTCTGTGTCTAAGGAATGTCTCTCCATGGGTTGTGCGTTGGTCTTTGTTCGTCCCTGTGTCTTTCTGTGTCTGAGGAATGTCTCTCCATGGGTTGTGCGTTGGTCTTTGTTCGTCCCTGTGTCTTTCTGTGTCTAAGGGTGTCTCTCCATGGGTTGTGCGTTGGTCTTTGTTCGTCCCTGTGTCTTTCTGTGTCTAAGGAATGTCTCTCCATGGGTTGTGCGTTGGTCTTTGTTCGTCCCTGTGTCTTTCTGTGTCTGAGGGGTTTGTCTCTCTCCATGGTTGTGCGTTGGTCTTTGTTCGTCCCTGTGTCTTTCTGTGTCTAAGGAATGTCTCTCCATGGGTTGTGCGTTGGTCTTTGTTCGTCCCTGTGTCTTTCTGTGTCTGAGGAATGTCTCTCCATGGGTTGTGCGTTGGTCTTTGTTCGTCCCTGTGTCTTTCTGTGTCTAAGGAATGTCTCTCCATGGGGTTGTGCGTTGGTCTTTGTTCGTCCCTGTGTCTTTCTGTGTCTGAAGGGTTTGTCTCTCCATGGGTTGTGCGTTGGTCTTTGTTCGTCCCTGTGTCTTTCTGTGTCTAAGGAATGTCTCTCCATGGGTTGTGCGTTGGTCTTTGTTCGTCCCTGTGTCTTTCTGTGTCTGAGGAATGTCTCTCCATGGGTTGTGCGTTGGTCTTTGTTCGTCCCTGTGTCTTTCTGTGTCTGAGGAATGTGTCTCTCCATGGTTGTGCGTTGGTCTTTGTTCGTCCCTGTGTCTTTCTGTGTCTAAGGAATGTCTCTCCATGGGTTGTGCGTTGGTCTTTGTTCGTCCCTGTGTCTTTCTGTGTCTGAGGGGTTTGTCTCTCCATGGGTTGTGCGTTGGTCTTTGTTCGTCCCTGTGTCTTTCTGTGTGTCTGAGGGGTTTGTCTCTCCATGGGTTGTGCGTTGGTCTTTGTTCGTCCCTGTGTCTTTCTGTGTCTAAGGAATGTCTCTCCATGGGTTGTGCGTTGGTCTTTGTTCGTCCCTGTGTCTTTCTGTGTCTGAGGGGTTTGTCTCTCCATGGGTTGTGCGTTTGGTCTTTGTTCGTCCCTGTGTCTTTCTGTGTCTAAGGGGTTGTGTCTCCATGGGTTGTGCGTTTGGTCTTTGTTCGTCCCTGTTCCCTGTGTCTTTCTGTGTCTGAGGGTTTGTCTCTCCATGGGTTGTGCGTTGGTTGGTCTTTTGTTCGTCCCCCTGTGTCTTTCTGTGTCTGAGGGGAATGTCTCTCCATGGGTTGTGCGTTGGTCTTTGTTCGTCCCTGTGTGTCTTTCTGTGTCTGAGGGGTGTTCTCTCCATGGGTTGTGCGTTGGTCTTTGTTCGTCCCTGTGTCTTTTCTGTGTCTAAGGAATGTCTCTCCATGGGTTGTGCGTTGGTCTTTGTTCGTCCCTGTGTGTCTTTCTGTGTCTAAGGAATGTCTCTCCATGGGTTGTGCGTTGGTCTTTGTTCGTCCCTGTGTCTTTCTGTGTCTGAGGGGTGTGTCTCTCCATGGGTTGTGCGTTGGTCTTTGTTCGTCCCTGTGTCTTTTCTGTGTCTAAGGAATGTCTCTCCATGGGTTGTGCGTTTGGTCTTTGTTCGTCCCTGTGTCTTTCTGTGTCTGAAGGAATGTCTCTCCATGGGTTGTGCGTTGGTCTTTGTTCGTCCCTGTGTCTTTCTGTGTCTGAGGGGTTTGTCTCTCCATGGGTTGTGCGTTGGTCTTTGTTCGTCCCTGTGTCTTTCTGTGTGTCTAAGGAATGTCTCTCCATGGGTTGTGCGTTGGTCTTTTGTTCGTCCCTGTGTCTTTCTGTGTCTGAGGGAATGTCGTCTCTCCATGGGTTGTGCGTTGGTCTTTGTTCGTCTTTGTGTCTTTCTGTGTCGTCTCTCCATGGGTTGTGCGTTGGTCTTTGTTCGTCCCTGTGTGGTCTGTGGTCTGAGGGGTTTGTCTCTCCATGGGTTGTGCGTTGGTCTTTGTTCGTCCCTGTGTCTTTCTGTGTCTGAGGGTTTGTCTCTCCATGGGTTTGTGCGTTGGTCTTTGTTCGTCCCTGTGTCTTTCTGTGTCTAAGGAATGTCTCTCCATGGGTTGTGCGTTGGTCTTTGTTCGTCCCTGTGTCTTTCTGTGTCTGAGGGGTTTGTCTCTCCATGGGTTGTGCGTTGGTCTTTGTTCGTCCCTGTGTCTTTCTGTGTCTAAGGGGTTGTCTCTCCATGGGGTTGTGCGTTGGTCTTTGTTCGTCCCTGTGTCTTTCTTTCTGTGTCTAAGGAATGTCTCTCCATGGGTTGTGCGTTGGTCTTTGTTCGTCCCTGTGTCTTTCTCTGTGTCTGAGGGTTGTCTCTCCATGGGTTTGTGCGTTGGTCTTTGTTCGTCCCTGTGTCTTTTCTGTGTCTAAGGAATGTCTCTCCATGGGTTGTGCGTTGGTCTTTTGTTCGTCCCTGTGTCTTTCTGTGTCTAAGGAATGTCTCTCCATGGGTTGTGCGTTGGTCTTTGTTTCGTCCCTGTGTCTTCTTTCTGTGTCTGAGGGGTTGTGTCTCTCATGGGTTGTGCGTTTGGTCTTTGTTCGTCCCTGTGTCTTTCTGTGTCTAAGGAATGTCTCTCCATGGGTTGTGCGTTGGTCTTTGTTTCGTCCCTGTGTCTTTTCTGTGTCTGAGGAATGTGTCTCTCCATGGGTTCGTTGTGCGTTGGTCTTTGTTCGTCCCTGTGTCTTTCTGTGTCTAAGGAATGTCTCTCCATGGGTTTGTGCGTTGGTCTTTGTTCGTCCCTGTGTCTTTCTGTGTCTGAGGGGTTTGTCTCTCCATGGGTTGTGCGTTGGTCTTTGTTCGTCCCTGTGTCTTTCTGTGTCTAAGGAATGTCTCTCCATGGGTTGTGCGTTGGTCTTTGTTCGTCCCTGTGTCTTTCTGTGTCTAAGGTTTTGTCTCTCCATGGGTTGTGCGTTGGGTCTTTGGTTCGTCCCTGTGTCTTTCTGTGTCTAAGGAATGTTTCTCTCCATGGGTTGTGCGTTGGTCTTTGTTCGTCCCTGTGTCTTTCTGTGTCTGAGGGGTTTTGTCTCTCCATGGGTTGTGCGTTGGTCTTTGTTCGTCCCTGTGTGTCTTTCTGTGTCTGAGGGGTTTGTCTCTCCATGGGTTGTGCGTGCGTTGGTCTTTGTTCGTCCCTGTGTCTTTTCTGTGTCTAGGGAATGTCTCTCCATGGGTTGTGCGTTGGTCTTTGTTCGTCCCTGTGTCTTTCTGTGTCTAAGGAATGTCTCTCCATGGGTTGTGCGTTGGTCTTTGTTCGTCCCTGTGTCTTTCTGTGTCTGAGGGTTTGTCTCTCCATGGGTTTGCTTTGGTCTTTTCTTTCTGGCATTTCCTTTCTTCCCCCTTTTTTCTGTGCCCAGCCCCCCACTCCACCCCCCACCCCTTAGTACTGTCACCGTCATTTACTCTCCCCCTCCCCCCCCCCCCCCCCCCCCCCCCCCGCCCCTTAGTACTGTCCACCGTCATCTATCTTCAACCTTTCCCTCACTCTCGCGTCACCTCTTTCTTCCTGTCCTTTGTTGACTCTTTGTCCTCACGGCACTCTCACCGTCACCTCTTTCTTCCTGTCCTTTGTTGACTCTTTGTCCTCACAGCACTCTTGCCCCACCTCTTTCTTCCTGTCCTTTGTTGACTCTTTGTCCTCACAGCACTCTTGCCCCACCTCATTCTTCCTGTCCTTTGTTGACTCTTTGTCCTCACGGCACTCTGGCGTCACCTCTTTCTTCCCGTCCTTTGTTGACTCTTTGTCCTCACGGCACTCTGGCGTCACCTCTTTCTTCCTGTCCTTTGTTGATTCTTTGTCCTCACGGCACTCTGGCGTCACCTCTTTCTTCCCGTCCTTTGTTGACTCTTTGTCGTCACGGCACTCTGGCGTCACCTCTTTCTTCCCGTCCTTTGTTGACTCTTTGTCGTCACGGCACTCTGGCGTCACCTCTTTCTTCCTGTCCTTTGTTGACTCTTTGTCCTCACGGCACTCTGGCGTCACCTCTTTCTTCCTGTCCTTTGTTGACTCTTTGTCCTCACGGCACACTGGCGTCACCTCTTTCTTCCCGTCCTTTGTTGACTCTTTGTCGTCACGGCGCTCTTGCCCCACCTCTTTCTTCCTGTCCCTGTGCACGTTAAGCTCCGTGTTAGCTTTTGACTCTTTCTCCTCACGGCCTGTCACTCCTCTGTGTCCTTTTCACCTCCTTTTCTCTCGTGTTCTTCCCTCCGCCAGTGCTTTGTCCTCTGGATCCCCCACCAGTAGCACGCCTGTCTGTCTGTCTGTCTGGCTGGCTGCCTGTCTGTCTGTCTATCGGCTGGCTGTCTCTCTGTCTCTGTCTCTCCCTCTCTCTGTGCGTATGTACGTCACACACACACACACACACACACACACACACACACACACACACACACACACACACACACACACACACACACATATATATATATATATATATATATATATATATATATATATATATAATTATAAACAGATTGTAGAAATAGAGGGGTGATAAGCCTTCATATCTGCAGTGGTAGATGATTCTGCCTAACTGACAGTATGTGCTTGAGTGGGTGAATAGGGAATAATAAATGCTTCTGAAAATGAACCCTCAGCAAGCTTATGGTCTCTGAAGCGGTAGACCGTCTCCAATGGGGACAAAGCTCACTAACATGTAACTCCAGGCCAGATACCGGTATTTCGAAACCTGATTGTTTCTCCTGTTTGCTGTTTCATAATTTTCTTTTGTTTCTCCTTTTTGCTCTTTCATGATTTTTCTTTTGCTTCTTAGGTGACACCTTTGGTGGTTTTTTTGAAAACTCAACAAGCATACTACGGAACTGCACACCCCAGCCTTTTCTGGTATAGCATTCTTCTTAAAACCGAAAAAGGCAGAGGAGTCAAATTACCACTTTCCGCGGTCACTGAGGAGAAACAATCAGGTTTCGAAATATCGGTATCTGGCCTGGAGTTACGAGTTAGTGAGCTTTCTCCCCATTGGAGACGGTCTACCGCTTCGGAGACCATAAGCTTGCTGAAGGTTCATTTTGAGAAGCATCTATTATTCCCCATTCACCCACTCAAGCACATACTGTCAGTTAGGCAGAATCATCTACCACTGCAGATATGAAGGCTTATCACCACCCTATTTCTACAATCTGAGACATAAGAGCAAGCTTTGTTTATAATTCAATATTTCTTGCAGTCATTGCAACACCAAGCTGCTCTGTAAGTTGCTGGAATGGTGCTCGGCACTTATCCTTGGAAATTATTGTTTTATTATATATATATATATATATATATATATATTATATATATATATATATATATATATATGTGTGTGTGTGTGTGTGTGTGTGTGTGTGTGTGTGTGTGTGGTGTGTGTGCGACGCGCGTGCACGCGCGCGCGCGCGCGCGTGTGTGTTTTCACACGCACGTTTGTATTTTTCCAGTTTTTTTTTTTAATCAAGTAAGGTAAATAATTTCTATCTGCATATGTTATTGACACCTCGTCAGACAGACACACACGCCGCACGCGACAGTCCACACCCCACACACCACACTAACAACACCATCCTCCTCCTCCCGTGTCTAGTGCGTGCCATGTTCAGCAACACCTCCCACCACACACACTCACCCCCCACTCCCACCTGGTCTGTCCGAACCACACACAGCCACATAGTCTTGTTACACCTGGAACACGCCACACATCACGCACAATGTCTTCCCATTTGCACCAGTCAACCGGAACGTCGATGTGTCTTCACAGTGACTCAGAGCCACGTGACTTCTCCAGCGGTCTACTGCGATGGTGCTGCTCGACACACAGGATCTGGCCAGTGTCTAACGCGCCGCACACAGTTTCCATGCGGCTTGCGGAGTGGAAACTGGTCGTCCCTACTACCACAACCTGTGCCCCAGGGGTACACCACCATGAACGAGCCCTGGTCTTGCTTTCGTTCCGCTCTTTCTGCCCCTAAAACTCTTCCCACGTGTTCCGAGGGTCGGCAATTTGTCCCCTACGCCTAACACTAGACCCTCTCGCTCAACACGCTTCCACGGCGGTCTTTTGTTCCACGCTTGACTGACTCTGTTCCACACAAAGATCATTTTGGTTACTCACGCAGTGATATCTTTCGGCCTCCCAATGTTTCCTTACAGTCCGACATGGTCTCACCATTCGAACGTCACATCGCTGTTTCGGTCCCTGTCGTCCCTCTGTCCTTGGTTTGTAACTCCAAGGGTCACCCTTCAGGCTCCACCCTGTGTCCTATTCTGTATCTCTCGGCTTTTCTCTCCATGGGTTTCCACGACGTAGGCCACAGTCTGACGAAGAATCCACTGGTGTTTCCGTGGTGCAGATGAAGGACAGTCTCTCCAACCTTAGTCGGTACCTGGTTCTTCCCGGGGTGTGGTCGTGTAGACAAGGGTCGCCTGTCCCTGGGTCCTGTCTCGATTCCGTCTCACACCCTGTGTCTCTGTCTAAGGATGATCTCGGATTGTACTGCGTGTCAGTCTGTCATGTTGTGTCTGTCTGTCTAGATTCCCCCGCCCCTGACGTCGTCTGTTAGGTCTGTTGCATCGTCTTCAGTGTCTTTCTGTTATCCGTCCTGCTGCTCTGACTGTCTGTCGTGCACGTCTGTAACTGTCTGCGTCGTCGTCTCGCTTGTCTCTCTCTCTCACCTCCCCTCTCCCCACCCACCCACACACTCATGCACACTCGCACGCACGCACACACCACACACACACACACACTGTCTCTCGCTCTCATCACAGCATCACAACACTCACCACACCACACACGCACACACACACCCACACACACACACACACACACACACCACACCACACACACACACACACACACAACACCACACACACACACATTCACACACACAGGCATTTTTTCATCCTTTCATCTTCATTGCCTTCTCAGTGGCGTCACTTCTACCCACCCCTTCTGTCCCTAACCTCTCCCCACGCACTGTCCCTTCCACGCACACAGCCCAGCCAGTGCTTGTGCTGTATCAGTCCTCAAGTATTCATCAACGCCTTCTGTCCCTCCCACACACACAGCCACAGCCAGGATATTGCTGTCGTAGCACAGCAGTCCTCAAGTATTTATTAACACCCCATGATGAGGAACCCGCAGCGAAGATACTGCACTTCTCCACAATCACTTTGGAGATGTTCAGTGGTGCCTGTTTATGATCTGCCATGTGCAGTTGCAGCAAACCCCCATATAGTAAACCCAACCTGACACCACAATCATATTACTTCGTCGCGGAGCCCGCGTGATGGAGCACCCCCTATGGAAGGGCACCATCACGTTCCACCAGCCTGTCCCTTGGACTGGCCGGGTCCGACCACTTTGACACAAATCCACCGGGAATCCAAACTGAGGTCACCATGACAACAAAGCATGAAAGGGCTACAGAAGTTCAGACTTCCTGATGATCAAAGAGGAGGGCCAAAAATACACTGCGGCTTTCTATTCGTGCTGTTCTCTCTGTGCTGTCGCAAAAGTCGGAAGGGATCAACTGCACTTCTGTTCTTAGGAGTGAAGTCCTGATTTTTTGTGGGATCAAAGTATTATTGAAATATTTTTACTGTTTAAACTGTGTGTGAAGTTACCATCAGCTAGACCTTTTATTTTTACCTCTGCCATGTGTACAAGCATTTTAAATTTGACAGACAGCGACAGCGTGGGGCTGTTTTCAAGGTTGGTGGTAATGGTATATACAATATGCCACTTTGTAGTGTCAAACTTCTGCAAGCTGTTCAAAATACCATTTCATACGGGGTTCATGGCTTTTGATAAATAAGTTATCCGTAGTTGGATCTTTTGGTTTATGGATCTGTTTGTAAGTTAGCCTACAGCTACAGTAAGTGGGAGGGAAGATGGGAGTGGGTGGGGGGGGGTGGGGACGAACCGAACCCTAAGTTGACCACGTCAGATGACTCGATAAGAGCAGCTGTCTGAAACTCTTCACTGTCACAGCAGATAGTTATTATCACGCACAGGTCTGTCTTGACAATACCATACCGTCTGCGTTTATTCGCCAGGCTGAATCGACTCGTAACTCAGCGTAGGCCCCGGTGAGACTGAGGATGATCAGTTTCAACGGCTGGTGTGTGTGTTTGGTCTGTTTCTTGTTTTTAAAGGGAGATATATCACCTAGAGTTGTGTGGGGTTCCCCACCAGCACGAGAGAGGAAAAAACAACATCTGACAGGCCCAAGCCTCGTGTTGTCTGTTTCTTGTTTTTAAAGGTTCCCCACCATATATCACAACACTAGAGTTGTGTGGGGTTCCCCGCCAGCACGGAGAGGAAAAACACATCTGACAGCCCTCGTGTTGGTCTGTTCAAATGTTTTAAGCTTTCGGGAGATATATCACCCTAAGTCTCAGTTGTGTGGGGTTCCCCACCAGCACGGAGAGGAAACCACACTCTGACAGCCTCCCAAGGACGGCAGTGAACAAACGGCAGAAAGCAAACAGGTAAAAGAAGAAAGTAACTAGGGGCACAACCAGCAGAAAAGAACCTCTCTGAGCATGTGGTTGAGAATCCAAATGACATGCTAGGAGGCCCAAATGTGCCAGCTATCTGAAAATAACCCAAGCATGCTCTCAGTCTGTGGGAGCTGACACAGCAGCCAAGACGTGTGCAAGACATCCCCCCCTCCCTCCCCCCCCCCCCCCCCCCCCCGAATTAAGACATTGTCAGCTCTTGCCTTTTCATCCAATAGCTAATATAATTGTCTCGGAGATTTTTTTTTTTTCTTGTATGATAGTAAACGTTTCCAAAGTTATCCCTCTAAAAAAAACTGGGTTTAAAGAGGCACCTTTTTCTGTATGGTTAGGTTGATACCTGTTTTCAGGATATTTACCCGGTAACAGTACTGTTTTGAATAGTTGGGATTTCATGGTGGAAGAGTTACACAGAAAGACTGGCATGTATTATGTCAATTTTCAGTTCCGTCACTTGCTGGCGATTTTATGTTTCCTAACTTGTTTTGAAGCGTTTATTATTCTTTAAATATAAAATTGAAGTGTAGGTAAGATTTAGAAAAATCAGTGGATGTTTTTTTTTTTTTTTTTTTGTTTTTGTTAATCTATGTCAATCCCGGCAGAATACCAAGGGTATGTTTGTTTGTGTTCAGGTATTGATGACCAACAGATCCAGGCAGAATACCAGGGTATGTTTGCTGTGTTCAGGTGTTTGATGACCACAGATCCAGGGCAGAATACCAAGGGTATGTTTGCTGTGTTCAGGTATTGATGACGAACAGATCCAGGCAGAATACCAAGGGTGAGGTGTTTGCTGGGTTCAGGTGTTGATGACGAACAGATCCAGGCAGAATGCCAAGGGTATGTTTGCTGTGTTCAGGAGTTGATGACGAACCGATCCCCTTGGCAGGCAGAAGGGTTTAGGTTTGCTGTGTTCAGGTGTGTGAAGATGACTGGCTTGGTGTCGTGTGGCTGATGACATGTGTTGCTGTGTTCAGGTATTTTGTGTTTCAGTGCCTGATGACCAACTGAAAAATTAAGTATGTTGCTGGGTTCCCTCCGTGGAGGTGTGCTCCTGGACCTGGAACTGGTGGGTGATTTTGTTCCACGTGTGTGACCGATTCCAGAGAGCCGGCGAACGCCGTGGAGAGTGGTGTGGAGCGTCGCTGATGTCCATACAGAGTGAGGTGCTTCGTGGTATTCTGCTCTCGCTTCTGAGTCTTCTCAATTTTGAAACATTACATTGTGTTGCACCCCAAGACTGTGTGATACAAAATGAAGGATTCGCTGAACTGAAGCTGTAGATGTGAAAATGTTTGATGCTAGTGTTTATAAAAAACAAAAAAAAAAAAAAAAAAACAAAGAAAAACCGGGTTTTTGATGTTGATGGGTTATGATAGCCTTTTGAGTATGCAATATAGTTTGACTGAAAATGATGTAAGCTTTATATTCCAAATTCGTAATGAGGCTATTTTTGTGTAAAAGAAGAAGAAGAATGCCAAGAAAGTGGTGCGGGCCCTGATTTGAAAATCTTGATGCTTACTTTGATTTTAAAAAACACCAGTAGTAAGCTGTAAAATCGAAAAACTTGATACTAGCTTGTTTGCAATTGTTCTAACAAAAAAAAACATGCACTTAAGCTTAAGATTTGAAAAATCTGTAATGCTATTTGATACATTTTTTTTAATGTGTGAAACCACTTTCAAGCGTGTTCAACAAAGCTTGCGCTGTACCCTGTCTTCCGGTCACCTGAGTTGCAGGGGGAGATGGGGATAGTAAGAAGGGAGGGGGGGAGGGGAGGGGGAATGAAGTCTTCTGGTCCCCTTAGGGGCAGGGGGGAGATGGGGATAGTAAGAAGGGAGGGGAAGGGAAGGGGGAAGGGTTGAAGTGTTCTTGAGTCACCTCAATGTTGCAGGGGATCCCGAATTTCTTTTTAGATGGTGAACACTTTAAGGGTTCAACAATCATGGGGGTGTGCCTGTGTGTCTGGTCACGCTCAGGTGCAGGGGGGAGATGGGGACAGTAAAGAAGGGAGGGGGGAGGGCAGTGGGGTGAAGTGTTCTTGTCACCTCAGGTTACAGGGTGGGGCTGGGTGTGGTAAGAAGGGAGGGAGGGAAGGGTTGAAGGAGTTTTGAGTGCATCAGGTGACAGGTCATTAGAGTTTATCCCAGATTTCTCCTCAGACAGTCGTGACAAGTTTTGGTTTCGTAATTCACGGCGTTTCTTGTTCTCCGCAGTGTGTAATGTGACGTGCGTGCGTTTCGTGTGGTGCGTTTTCTTGTGCGTGGTGTGTGTGAGTGTGTGTGTGGTGTGTGTGTGTGGTGTGTGTGTGTGTGTGTGTGTGTGTGTGCTGCGTGCGAGTGTGTGGAATTCAAATGCCAGCACCTTCTAGGCAATCATAATCACAATTGCTTGCAGAAATAAACATGGCGGAATGACAAAACGTTGACAGGATAAAGATATCACCTGATTATAACATTCGTATGGTGGCATGAATGCATGTAACGCTTGTAAACATATACTGTACAAAAAATAGATAAACGTTCCACACACACA
>JADBJO010029195.1:7500-19304 GCA_016801955.1 Conus betulinus
ATATGTCAAAAAGGTTTGTCGATGGAAAATACAAAAAAGCAATTATGTGTTCTTATGTCAAAAAAGGGTTTGTCGATGGAAAATACAAAAAAGCAATTATGTGTTTCATGTGTCAAAAAAGGTTTGTCGATGGAAAATACAAAAAAGCAATTATGTGTTCATATGTCAAAAGGTTTGCCGATGGAAACTTAAAAAAAAAGCAATTATGTGTTCATATGTCAAAACGGATTGTCGATGGAACTCGAAAAATTAAGCATATCACGGCTGTTCAGAGCAGGTTATTTAGTTTTGAGAGGCAGGGGAGTTTACAGCTCGCCCACAGCTGCAGAGGCCAAGCTGTGAATGCAGGTCAGGAAACGGGTGTTTTCTGCAGGCCGCTCCCCACAAGCCAGCAAAACGCGCTGTACTCGGCGAACTGAATGTCATCTGTGCATACCCCGGTCTGGCAGCAATGTGTTTTCTCAATGTGTTCGCCATTGTTGAGTGGGGCTGTCTGTTTGGATAATAGTGGCCTGAAAAATGCTATAATATTGATAATTATATGTCATGAAACATGTATAATATATATACAAGAGCATATGATCAAGAGCATGTCACCAGAAATCGTGAAAAAATTTATGTGTTCATATGTCAAAAGGGTCTGTCGATGGAAACAAAAGATATTATATGTTCATGTGTCAAAACAGTTTGTCGATGGAAACAATAAATTAAATGTGCTCTTGAGATGACTGAATTGGGAATTCCCGACAATTCTTTTAATAACAAACTCGACTAGGTTTATTTTCCTGTACATAACGTAGATATGGCATGAAAGCATGTACACAAATGATCAGCCAATATTAGAACAATGACAAACACACACCCAAATTGCGCAAAAATAACGTCATCTCTTTCTGGTTATTTAAATTTCCCTAGTTAACTAATACACAAGTTTTGATACATACCTCTGCTTGGACTACAGCCAACAAACTGTTGGATTAGAAAAAATGTAAGCCTTGTTCCTGTTCGCCCTTTCACAAAGTGTCTCGCGTGGGACGGAAAAAAAATAAAGCTGTGATGTGTTCATATGTAGAAAGAGTTTGTCGATGGGAAAGCGAAAGCAATCATGTGTTCATATATGAACGGGTCTTATGTTGATGGAAACAAAATATGTATTCATATATGAAGGGCGTATGTCGATGGAAAAACAATTGATACTTATGTGTTTATATGAAGGGCGTATGTCGATGAAAAACAAATTACTTATGCGTTCTTACATGGAAAGAATATGCGCGAAACCCACACACACAACACACACACCCACACACACACACACACACACACACACCCACACACACACACACACACACATGTATTCATACATGAAATTACCAGCGTATCATACATGAAAAGAGTACACCAACAGAAAAATATAAATGACTTGTGTGTTCCTGTGTGAAGTGTATGTCGACGGAAAAACATAAATCACCTACATATCCATTTTCGAAAAGAGTACTTCAATGGAAAACATAAAACACGTGTTAGTTTTTATCTAAAGAGTACGTCGACGGAAAACATGATTCGTGTGTTCATTTATGAAAAGATTACCTCGATTGAAAACATGAAAACACGTGTTCATTTATGAAAAGAGTACGTCGATTGACGAAAAACATGACACAACGTCGTTCATTTTGAAAAAAGTACGTCGATTGAAAACATGAATCGCGTGCTCATTTATGAAAAAAGTACGTCGATTGAAAACGTGAATCACGTGTTTATTTATGAAAAGAGTATGTCGACGGAAAATAGGAACTGCTTATGCAATCAGATGAAAAGAGGATTTCCGACTCTTGTGTTGGGTGTGTCAGTCTCTTGTGTCTTGGCCCACATCATCATGGAAAAAGCGCCGCTAGCATACAGTTACCTCACTGAATGAGTGAACAACAACCAACTGTTTGACTGAGTTACCCTGGCATACAGACCCTCACTGAAGAAGTGAACGACAAACCAATAACTGTTGACAATGGAACGCCGCTGGCATACAGTGACCTCACTGAATGAATTGACGACAACCAACTGTTGACAGAGCGCCGCTGGCATACAGTGACCTCACTGAATGAAGTGGAACGACAAACCAACTGTTGACAGAGCGCCGCTGGCATACAGTGACCTCACTGAATGAAGTGACGACAACCAACTGTTGACAGAGCGCCGCTGGCATACAGTTGACCTCACTGAATGAAGTGAACGACAACCAAACTGTTGACAGAGTGCCGCTGGCATACAGTGGACCTCACTGAATGAAACTGAACGACAATCAAACTGTTGACAGAGTGCCGCTGGCATACAGTGACCTCACTGAATGAATTGAAGACAACCAACGGTGACAGTTTCCGCTGGCATACAGTGACCTCACTGAATGAAGTGAAGGACAGCCAACTGTTGCTAGCCCTGGCATACAGTCACCTCACTGTGAAGTGAACGACAACCACTGTTTTGACAGAGTGTCCGCTGGCATACAGTGACCTCACTGAGAGTGGTGAACGACAACCAACTGGTTGACAGGGAATAGTCTGGCGGATGGCCAGTACAGGTTGTTGCGGTGGACAGACTGGTCAGGTGGACAGTGCGCTGGGGATGTGCGAGGGCGCATACCTCTATTTTGTTTGTTTGTTTAATGACAAGCCTATACAGGCACAACACACATACAGAGACGTTTTCCCCTGGTTTCTACACAAAAGACAAGATTTATTGATTTCATTACTATCTATTTATATTGAACTATTTATTATTTATTTATCCTTCTTTTTTTTTTTTGTTTGTTTACTAGAGAGGTACTAGCTATGTTTTGTAACTGGACTGTGGACTGTGGTGAGAAAGTGGGAAAATGCTGAGGGAAAACAGCAAAATCACTACACTGCAGGATTGTTAGGCCCAGCCACCATTTCTGTCTACTAAAGGGATATTTGAAGGAGACGAGCCTGATACTACACTGCAGGATTATAAAGGACCAGCCAATCCTCTGTCTACTAAAGGATATTTTGAAGGAAACCAGCCTGATACTACACCACAGAGGGTTTGTAGGACCAGCCATCCAATTTCTGTCTAATAAGGGGAGATGTGAAGTATTTGTCTGAGACTGTTCCAGTGAAGGAACAACGTAATTGTGGTCACATTAGAACCTGGTCAATAACTTTATTTTGAAACATATTCCATTGTAAAATAAGGTTAAACCATAGAAAAAGCCCCTTTCATTTAACAGTGAAAAAACCGTTGGGTAACAGAAAGGAGAATTTCTGTTCTGTTTGCCTGTCTGCTTATGTGTTGATGTTGAACCAGTATAATTCAGAGGAGGGGCAGTAGGAACGGGGTTTGGATTTTTCGTTATAACAGTAACCGGGAGCCACGTCTGCATCTGTCAACTATGAGTGATTTGTACAAGCCTGTTGACTTTGGATCTCGCAATTCAAGTGGTCGTTGTGTTTTTGTGTTTGCAATTTCATTTGTGACAACGAGGCAGATTTCCGCTGTTGTGTTTATGTGGGAGTTGTCTTTAACACTATATCCGTGTCCTAGGTCGTGGGACAGAATTGTCCCCCTGACAGAAGTCATTTATTGTGCCCAGTGATCTTTCAGTCTGTAAGGTTGTCAACCCCAGTCGTCCAGTTGTTTGGCTGTCGTCAGTCATTGTGATCTTCGTTGTATGCTTGGTGTGGTTTAGCGGCTGTTCGTCCGTGAGACTGATGGTATACACACTGTGGAGGGCGAGCCCAACTCACACTGGTCCAGGGCAGAAGTGAATGCCGATCTCGTAATTGTAGCAAAGGTCCTGATCAATCTGAAGGTACCACTACAGCTACACTGCCAGTATTCCCCTAATGGGGCACAGTACATCTACACTGCCAGTATCACCCTATGGGGTACAGTGCAGCTACACTGCCAGTATCCTGCTACTGGGGTACAGTACATCTACACTGTTCAGTATTCCCGTAATGGGGTAACACAACAGCTAAACTGCCAGTATCCTCACCCCTGGGGTACAGAACAGCTACGTTACACGGCCAGTGTCCCGGCACTGGAGTACGTTACAGCCTACAACTACACTGCCAGCAACACCTTACTTGGCTACAGGTACAGTTTGCACTGCCAGTATCCCCTCCTACTGGAATACTTTAGCAGCTACAGCTGAGATTGCCATTATCCATCTACTGAGGTAAGGTACAGCGCAAGCTACCCTTCAGTATTCCTCTCGGGGGTAACGCACAGCTACACTGCAGTACGACCCACCTCCCCCCTACTGAGGTAGTAAACACACTACCATTATCCCCCTACTGATCAGAGTACAGCTAAAATGTCGTATCACCCCTACTGGGATATAGTACAAGCTAAATGTCAGTATCCCCTACTGTGGTACAGTGCGGTACACTGTCAGTATCCCCCTACTGGGGTAGTGCCGATACACTGCCATGTATCCCCCTACTGGGGTACATTGCGGCTGAACTGCGTATCCCCCTACTGGTACAGTGCCCTCCACTGCCCGTCTCCCCTACTGGTGTACAGTACAGCTACCCTGTCATTATATCTGGCAGTGTACCTTCCTGGCTGCAACCCCGGCGCGGTCCCCATAATCCTTTATGCTTTGCTGGTGGCTGGAGCATCGAGACTTCCATGATATTCTAGTTTTTGAAAATTCGTCTAGCGTGAAAGCCAGTTGCTGTCTGGCTTAAGCACAATGCATAAGGAGTTGATTCCCTGTGTCGGCCTCCCTTTCAAAGCGATAGGGCCCCATACTAAATATAACCCACCCTTTCCTTTCCTCATCTTGTCTGCCGTTGTTATTTTTGACTCTTTTCTTGTTCCTCTCCCCTTCCAGTCTTCTTTTCCACGATCCTTTTCTCCTCGTGGTCTTCTGTGATCATCCGCATTTGACTGTGTTCCGACTGAGTGGAGGGAATGAGATCTTGGTGATTGAAGGGCTACAGTGCCCTCAACGCATCTCTTGGCTCGGACCTCTCCAGACATCTTCCCAGGTGTATTTATTTATCGCTACCCCTTCTTGCGTTGGGTCAACGCAGGCCGTTCTCCAGCTGGCCAAGATAACCCCTGCAGTTTTCCGCTCTGACGCGGGATGTTAGCATGTTAGATGTATATGGTTGGTGTTGGCTTGGTGTCGTATATCTCTCTTGACTTGTTGACCCTTGCCCCTTAGTTTGACTTGATTCGTGGCGGTGGGAGGGAGATACCAATTAAAACACATAAAACATGGCGTCTTAAATCTCCCCATCCCACCAAACACACCACACACACACACACACAACCACACACACACCCACTCACCACACACAACCATAATAATGCCAAAGAAAGCACCGCAAGCCAGCAAGCAGCAAGAAAGACAATAAACCCTGTAACTACAATTTTCACGGTATATGTACCCCCTGTCTGTCCTGGTTTTAGCGTTATGAAGCGTGTCAGTAATGTTAGAAGAATTTCCTGGGGGTATTTGTTGTTGTTGTGTTTTTGTTTGTTTGTTTTTTCTTTGATGTTTGTGTGTGTTTTTCCTTTCGCTGTTGGGTGATTTCAATAGGACACAATCCTCTTTGGAGTAGTGTGTGAGGAAGTCGTCAACGCAGAGGTCTGCTGATCTCTAAAGAGTCTTTTTAGAGTTTGCTTTGTGGTAATGACTGAATGAGGATCCTCAGCTGAACTCCACTCTTCATCAGGGTTCACTTTCGGGTGTGTAGGATTGTTAGGTATGTGATGCCCGCGCTAGTCCTGCGACTATGAGATGGTCCTCTCCATGACAATCTACTGCGTGGAACACTGACCATTTTTTCTTTCTATTAAAAGCCATAACAACGTGAAAACGCTCTCTGTCCTCACAACACTTAAATTTTAACAAGGCGACTTTGAATATGTTGCGGAAAAACATTTGCAAAAGAAACTTAGGAGGAAAAACTGACATTCTTCGCGTCCAGGGACCACAGCAGAGTCTTTAATACCAAACTTTGACAAGAGTCGGCAGAAAACTGTGTATTCTAATGTCTTCCGTGACAAACTTCAAACTACCGAAATCAGCCTTGTGTTCAGTTCTGATGCAGACAAATCTCCAAAAAACATAACGCAAACGGGTCAGCATCGGGTATTCCAAAGGAACATTCAGGTCCCAACGCTCCAGTCACATTCAGAACTCCGAAGCCAAACAAGAGGGAACATTGATAAAATCAGTAAACGTCAGTCGTGGGAAGAAACTTGTCTGTTCACCAATGACTGCGACGCGATACTGAAAACATCCGATAGAAAGTCTGGCACATCAGCAGGGAAAATCACAGTGGAAGATAGCAAACCCCTCAAAATCATCACCTGGAACGTGCAGAAGCGATGATGCGCACAGTACACAAAGACTGTATCTAAACTGCTGGCCGCAACTGTTGAAAAGGAAATCTTACTCCCACAATAAAACGGCTGCTTTTTTTTGCTGAGGAACACACAAACACACAACACAAACACCACCACAACACACACACAACACACACCAACACCAACACAACACAAATATTACTAAAAGAACAATCCTCCTTGAAATGTTCTCATTCGGAAAACACTGATAGACCTTCAATATGCACTTTCGACTCAATGAACTGAAACCAGCTCCTGCAAAAAAGTTTCAACGAGGTCAGCTCATGTGTTCCGGGTGAGATTGTGAGAACATCATCCCAGAAAGCTGGTCTCTAGATTTGGCGCCCTTTTGCTCAAAGTTACAACCATATGTGGAACCACACGTGCTGGCTTCCACTCTCCTGGAGGAGGAGCCTCAGATCATTCCGACTTCATACAGCCTGATGGTGCAAAAGATCAACCCGTGCAGAAAGGCCAGTACTTACTCTCTTGACTATTTTAGCCAAGAGGTGAGAGAGTTTTTAATTGGTTATCCAAAGGTTTTTTCTTTTAATCTGGACTTAAGATTTTCACTATGCACTTTCAATAATAACCATTTAAGACTGAAAGGAATGGTCCGGTGAGTTCAAATGTTTAGCTACAAGCGTTCCTGTGTTTTTCCTTTATATTATACCATGGAGATAAAATCTGTTTTTTCAAAGTGTTCTTAGTTTCGCCAACATATTGTGTGTGTTGGCATTTGTGCAAACTAAAAGAAGATCACATTTTTGCTCGCACAATCAAGTCTCTTCTCTGATGGTAAAAATCTTGTTAGTTCTGGAACTGAAATTGCTTTAGTTTCTAAAAGATGGTTGGAGCAACACAAACATTTTTACAGCAGTTTATAGCAGCCCACAGTCCCCAGTGTCAGGGGGGCAAGGCAGAAGGTATTAAAATGCTTTAAGACACTTACAATTTCTTTCACCCACTATCGGCACCGTAGGACTGTCTCCCGCATTATTTTGCTATTATGGAGTACTGAGTACTGGAAGTTTTGTTTCTCTGAGCCACAAGTCCAGAGAGGATGGGTTGGAAGGATTGTGAGTTATAGTCATAGGGCTCCTGCGTAGTAATCATTTTGGGTCTGTAGTTCAAAGTAAAAGATTTGGGTGTCCTTTAAGCTTTAGACCTAGCGCCTAGCAGAAGAAGAGGAAGGGGTGTGTGTGTGGGTGTACGTTTGTGTGGTGTCGGTGGTGTCTGGGGGTAACACTCGACTTAAACAACTCTCCATGTCTTATGTTCGCAATTGGTAGTGAAATGCTTGTGGTTATACAAAGTCTAACCAGAGCGCAGCCGAAAAACCTGGCTAAAAGGGTACGTTTTTTACACAGTGACGAGGGTGGCAAGACCTAAAGTGTAAATAAGGAGTAGCATCTGTTTCTTTCTTAAAAGACTGGTACTAATGAACCATTATCAAATTGAAAAGGATATCCAGAATGAAACTTGTCTTGATTGAACTGTTTACAGTGAATTTTATTGATGGATGAAATCCATTGATTGCTGATGCAGATGAAGTGGTCAAGGTCAAGATGGTGTGCCATCCATAGGACCAGAGGGTCATCAATAAATCTCTTCCAACAGTTTAGCTTCTATTTAATGGGGCTATGTTCTAATAACTGTTTTCAATCCAGCCCATAAAAAAGGACTGGCCAATTAGGGGCCATAGCTATGCAATGGCCGTGCCTGATGTTTTGAAGACAAATAGTGTCTGAAAAGGAAAAAAAATAGTTCTTTGTGAGGAGAAATCCCTCCATAGTTCCTAAAACTGGTTTTTGTGGGGGAGAGGCTTCTCACGGTAAATAAAGTGTCAGAAAAATGGGTAATAGATTTTTCCATGTCGCTCATGAGGGCTTAGTTGGGTAAAAACGGACTTAGGTATATATGTCACCAGAATAGGTCTTGTTACTAAAGGGACCATTTTAAGCTAGTCACCACACACACACAACACACGCAAACACCACACACCAAAATAGATAAGATATATATATATATTATATAATATAGATATTATAATATAAAAATATTGCTAAAAACGACTAATAAAAATCTGAAATGGCTCATACCTTTGGGGAGAACATCTGTTAAAAAAAAGACTGGTAAACAAGGAAGTTTAAAACCCACAGATCTGTTTCGAGCCAGCGCTCTCCTGACCATCCGGACGAGAGCGCTGGCTCCCCCCCCGAATTACATGTACCCGCATAATTTCCAAATATAAAAAAGCCACGATTTTGAAATTGGGAACAGATTTAATTCATTATCTTGTTCCAACGTACATTGAATTTCATTGGATCGAATGAACGGTTTGTTGATTTACAGACAATTAAACAGAGGATGGGTCGAAATCAAAGGTTCGCAAAATCTGTTCCGTTTCACAAATCATTTCAATAGTGGGTGTGGCCCAGTGTTTTCTGATGACCCTCTGAGGGATTCTCTGCCATTCCAGTTGCAGCATTTGGAAGAGATCCTGGCGGTCTCTGGGAGGTGGATGGTTCTCCTTCACACGTCTCCCCAACTCATCCCACATATGCTCGATGGGATGAGGTCGGGACTATACGCCCGGGAAGATCATCCTGTTGATGCCGGCCTGCACAATGAAGTTTTCGGCCCACCCGGGCCCTATGTGGCCGAGCATTGTCGTCTTGGAAGACTGCCATGGGTCCTATCCGTTGCATGGTCGAGGGAACAACGAAGGCTCCAGGCCAGATTTCATCCCGATGGGAGCGGATGCCTGTGAGGGTTTCCATCAATATGGTAGAGTGGTGTCTTGTGGTGGAGGCTGAAGGCACCCCATACCATAACAGATCCTCCCCCAAAGCCCTGGTCTGGCGAACAGCTGCATCAATGTAACGTTCACCACCAACGCCTCCAAACTCTAGTTCGGGCGTCATTGTGTTCAAGACTAACCGCGGACTCATCTGAAAAGATGACCTGGGACCACTGTTGTTGGGTTCCATCTCACATGACGATGGCAGAAAGCTCGGCGAGCCAGCCTATGGCTGCTAGCAGTCGTGGTCGAACAGCTGGGCGACGTGATCTGAGGCCGAAGTGGTGGAAGACGTTTTCGTATGGCTTGACGGCTGAGGATGGTTTTATTTGCCATACGAAGCTGCCTTTGGATGCTGGTGGAAGTGGTATCCCGCTGCAATAGGGCCTGCCCTCTCGATGAAACGATCTTCTCTGGGAGTTAGTCTGCCTAGGCCGACCTGACCGTGGCCTCTCTTCAAAACGCTGTTTGGTCGCCCTAAAACGCTGATTCAGTCTAACAATAACTGAATGAATGCACACCAGCGTCGTCGCGCCACTTCAGTCCTTTTGCAATGCCATCTTGTATCCACGCAATCGCCCTGGTTTTGTCAAAGGTGCTAAGTTGTCTTCGTGGTGGCATTGGTGAGAAAAGGGCTGACAGTAACCCAACCCCGCGCTTAAAACAGCCAAAAGAAGGGCATAAAAACTCACTGAGAGCTGGCTCTTGCACGGGAAAAGAGAATTTTTCATTTTTACCCATCTTGTGTCGCCAGCAAGCTTGATGCAAACAGGCACAGTTAACGCAACTTTGCACTTTTTTATATTCCCGCGCGGTAACGAGGTCACCAAGACCCCCGTTGCGCACTACCATTTGACACAGCTGGATTACACCCTGCTGGTGTGAGATTCCATCATTGGTTGTCCGCATACCAACAAAAAACAATGTTTTTTGAAGGGATGATCAACCCCCTGTTGCCAAGGCCTGTGGCTAACTTTATGTGCCTAGTCTAATTAACATATTATATGATGAGACGATATGCTATCTCTGCTCTCTTGATAGATCCTAGGTCGTGCACGCTGTATTGACTGAAGTATCACGCACACACGGTACACCACAGTGCGCGCGCGCGCGAACAGGATGCACTCGTCACACCAACTGTGTTGGCATACCATTTTTGCTCGCTTACGCACATAAGGCCGGTGCATGCTAATAGCACGTCCCACCCAAGTGTGCTGCATACCATTTGCTGGTGAACGCACAAATGCGTTACACACATGACTAGAGGTACAACCACACATACGCATGCACACACATTTAATTACACATCACTAAGGTCCTATAACCACCCTCCAAATTTGCAGAGTTCTGCAGAAACCTGGCAAATAACACACACAAACACATACACACAAACCACTTCTGCACAGGCACCACAGCGCACACACACGTGCACATACAGGCAGGCCCACACCAACACACCCACACACACACACACCCACACACACACCTACACACGTGCGCACACACACATCGCGGGCACATTTCACATGCACACTCACAAACGCACACATGCATTGGCCCGTGCCCTCACCTCCATACACACACTGTGTAATCTCTCTGTCTTTGTTCTTGGCTTCACTTCTCAATCCTCTCTCTCTCACTCGTCTCTCTGAACCTCCCGCTCTCGCTCTCGCACGCGCAAAGAGAGCGGGCATTGAGAGAGAGAGAGAGAGAGAGAGAGAGAGAGAGAGAGCGAGGTGGAACGAGACCGACCCCCACAGAATGACGAAGTATTGACGAGCACGCAAATGAGTCATACGTGAGGAAGAATGACAGTACATGACAGATGTTCCACCGCGGAACCATGAACGTGGCCTGGAAAAAAGTGGAGACGTGTCATGAATGACGGATGGAGAGGAACCGACGACACACGACTCGAGACAGAATCCATGGTGTAATCGCCTATGGGAAGAAGAGACGCACAGCACGAGTCAAATGAATACAGGACCTAGAGGACAAAAGAAAACAACTGTTGTTTTGGTATTATATTTGTTTTTGGGTTGGCTGTTGGGTTCTAGCCAAGAAATGGTATAGCCATATCTTTCCAGACTGCAAAATCTGATATAATTGGAAAGGGGTGCGGTGGCTGAGTAGACTAGAGTGATAAGAAAAGAAGTATGTGAGTGGAGAGGGGGGTAGAGGGAATTATGTTGTGAGAGAACTGGTATCTCGAAGAATGCAGGCCGAGTATTGCAACTTCCTGGAGGCCCTAAACGTTCTGGCTTACAACTTAGAACAATGTTGTAAAGAATGCGGCAATGGGTGGGGGGTTTGGGGGGGGGTTGGTGGGGGGGGGGATGTTCTGTCAGATTGGAATCTGAAGGTGAATGTTAGTGACACTCTCAGCTCTCCCGGCGCTATTAAGATTTGCCTGGAAATGGATACAGATTCTTGATCAATGGTGAGAGACGTGCACCACCATCTCCTCTCCCTACGCAAGTCATCAACAAATGCATCCAGTCTGGCTGTCAGAGACAAACGAAAGACAGTTCAGTAAGTAACAACCCCAGAAACTGTTTTGCAGCGCGATGTGCTCGAGTCAATACTGAAAGTTGAAAATGTCTTCCAGCAGGAAAAAACAGAA
>JADBJO010029196.1:0-2500 GCA_016801955.1 Conus betulinus
TGTAATTTTGCCATGAATGCTGATGTCTCATTTGCTCCAGGTCTTTATTACTTTTTTTCTATGGTTTCAACTCTGCCTTTTCAGTTTTCTTCAATGTTTTTTTGGCCATTTTATCTTTTTCAAAATAAATTCCAAGTATTTTTATTCTTTTAACTATAGAGAAGGCTGATTGTTTTCATTTATTCTCCTGCCCATTCTGATAGCTTTGGTTTTATTCATATTTAACTTAAGACCAGAGAACTTTTTCGAATGCTTTCAGAATATTCAAAGATTCAATCATGTCATTTTTGTTATCTAAGAATAGGGTGGTATCATCAGCGAGTTTGGTTTTATCTTAATATACTGCTCATTTGCATGGTGCCTTGTTGCACTTGGATACCTGTTACTTCACTTTTGCTAATCTTTGCAGCCAAGAGCTCTACAGCTAAAACAAACGCTAAAGGAGAAAAGGGACAGCCTTGCCTTATTCCACAAGTTACATTAAATGGCTCAGACAACCAGCATCCATGATTGATACAGCTTTGGTTACCATTTGTTAAAAACGTGTACCCATCTTTGGAAATCGGTCCCAAATCCCAAAACCTTGAATACATGTAAAAGATATTTTTTTGATATGGAGTCAAAGCTCTTTTCATAATCTATAGCTAATAAATACCCTGCCTTTCCGGTTTTATTTAAATAGTTGATGACATCATCGATGGTTCTTAGCACTATTGCTATATTTCTTCCCTTTATGTATCCAACTTGATCTTCGTTAACTAAGTTATGGATGACTTTACCTAGCCTTTCCGAGAGTACTTTTGCCAAAATTTTATAATCGGAATTTGTAAGAGTGATGGGTCTCCAGTTGTTAAGTTTTTCTCTCTAACTAAGTCTTTACCTTTGTGAAAAAGAGTTATAATGCCTTGCCGTTGTGTAAATGAGAGACTTCCACTGTTAAAGGATTCAATAAAGGAGTTAGTGACAACATTGCCTAATTTTGACCAAAAAAACTTGTAAAACTCGGTTGTTAAGCCATCGCTTCCTGGAGCAGAGCCATGTTTTTCATCTTCTTGAGAGCAGATGTCGTCTCTTCTAATGTCACTGTGCCTTCACATGTTACTGCGTCATTTTCTTCTAACTGTCTTATTATTTCTGCATTTTCAATAAAATGTCGGTCGGCTTCGGTAGCTTCTACATTCGACGCTTCTGTATTCTGGGCATATAACTGTTTATAAAATGCAATTTGTTCTTGCATTATTTCTCTTTGGTCAGTAATAATGTTACCTGTCTCTTTACACAGTCTTGTAATAATCCTATTTCTGCTTCGTGCCTTTTCTAAACTACAAAAATATTTCGTGTTCTTTTCTCCTTCTTCTATCCATTTAAGTCTGCATCTTACTTGAGCTGGACAGGGGAATAAAACTTTGTTTAAATCTGACACTTCTGCATTTAAACCGATCGATATCTTCGTCCTGACTGAAGAAGGTCATACTGATTTGCAAGAACGTGGGTCTGGTCACACGTAATCTTCTTCGCTTTACAAACAACACGGCACCTGTATAGCTCACTCAGACTTTTTTGTGTCTCTCACCAACGATTTTTTCCTCCCACGTTCCCCACTTTCTCAAGCACATTTCTGCTCTTCACAGTCAACCCACCATACCAACACATAAATGAGAAAGTTAGAACAGATTCCAAGAAGCATGAATAAAATGTCCGAAGAATGTCAGTATTCACATGAAATGATCGCAGCTTGCGAAGACAATATAATCTGGTTTGACATTTTTTGTGGACATACTCAACATGGGATTTTAAAATTCAGCTTATTATCTATAAAAGTTCCTAAATATTTGTATGATTCACACGTTCTACTTCAGCACCTTTGATAAAAAGTGGTGGTACAGCTTTTGGATTCTTTCTAAAATCAATCAACATTTCTTTCGTTTTTGTTACATTCAGATCAAGATAGTTATGATCGCACCAGTCAACAAATCTTTGAACCTCCTTGAAGTAAACAGAATCAGAGTTGGAAAGATCCACAAGTGCTGAGTCATCTGAATATTTAATGTACAAAGTTGAATCACTTCCTGAACAATCATTTGTGTACAGAGTAAAAAGCACTGGTGATAAAACGTACCCTGGGGTGCGCCAGTTGAAATGACTCTGGAAGACGAAACAACACTTTGATATCGAACAGACTGTGTCCTCTGTGTAAGAAAATCAATTATCCAAAGAATGAGCTTGTTACCCACATTTATGTTAATGAGTTTCTTTGCCATCAGATGTGGTTGTATGGTGTTGAATGCTGATGAGAAATCAATAAAGAGAATGCGTACAAAGGAGGCAGGTTTTTCGAGGTGTGAAAAAGCATGATGGAGAAGTGTGAGTGTGTGGCATCATCTGTTGATCTGTTCTGTTGGTATGCGAACTGAAACGGGTCTTTGGTACTGTGTAGTATCTTTTAAACATAACCGAGGACAATTCTTTCAAGACATTTCATTGCAACAGATGTGAGGGC
>JADBJO010029196.1:5000-15000 GCA_016801955.1 Conus betulinus
TTTGTTCTCATTGTTTTCTGTGCTTCAACTTTATCCAAAGCAGAAGGAAAATATGTTTGTAGCCTTTATAGGGTACACATTTTCTTAATTTCATGTTCCCAGTTTCTCCATCTTCCCCCCCCCCCCCCCCCCCCCCCCCCCCCCCCCCCCCCCCCCCCCTTAAGTCCAAATCTTTGCCAAGTCTTTACTATGAAGACAGTTGAGTTGTTGGCCTGCGCTCCCCCCCCCCCCCCCCCCCCCCCCCCCCCCCCCCCCCTCCCTATTAGATTGTTCGTCTTTGTATTTTGTCTTACTTTATTCGAGTTTTAAAGGCTGTGTCAGTCTTGAATAAAAGTTACTCTGTGTTAGGCTTTTCTTATGGGAGTAAATGTTACCCTACTTGTTTACTTTTTTAATAAATCTTTTGATTCCGATACTTCGGCTTCGCAAAACTCAACCCAGTACTTCTTTTCTTGCTTGAGCATTAATTTTAGTACATTCATTGTTTGCTTGTTTCATGATTTTAAAGTTTTTCTTCTGAGTTATTTTCTATCCATGTTTTGTAACTTTTTCGCTTTGACTTTACAGCGAGTCATTCTTCTGTCCACCATACGTTGCCTACATATTTTCCAATCTTTTGTGTTTATTATTTTGGGATAGTCTTTTCAGCTGCTAATAATACTACTTTTGAGAAATTAGCATAAAATATATCTAGATCGTCATCCTCAATTGATGATGTATTTTGCGACAGAAGAAAAGCTTGAAAGCTTCCCAGTCGGCCAATTCATAGTTAAATTTTGGAATTTTGCATTCAGTGGTAGACGGTTCATCAAAACACATTTTCATTAAAAAGTATTGTGATGGGAAGATGACCACTCCCTAAACAGTCTTCCACTGTGGACCAGTTATAGTTAACTGCTATGTTTGGGGAAACAAGCGATAGATCTATTGCACTCGACTTGTGAGTAACTACATCAGGAATTCTCGTCATTCTACCGTCGTTTAATAAAACTGCATTCCAATCAACAATATTTTCAACAAATGTATTTGATGTCACTTTGTTACAACTTGCGTCACAAAAGGGCGCTTGAGCATTAAAGTCGCCCCTAACAATCCACTTCCTCTTTGTAAAATCAGTATGTTTTAACCAATCTGTGTCCTCGTCTTTGGGACCATTAGGACAGTACACAGACAAAACATTATAAACTGATTTTTTTTTTTATTTACTTTGATGACAGCACCTGTAGCAAACACATCTTGTTTATCTATGGGTACTGGAAGTGGGCTAATATTTGTAAACTCAAGGTCAAGTCTAAACATAGATAGCAGTTTGCACCTTTTTATTTACCTCACTGATACAGTAAAGAGGTGGATAGTAATAATTCTTAAGATTGGGAAGCTTTTTCTTTTCCACATTCAATGACTGGAGCGCTAAAACACCATAGCCTTTCTCCAGAACATGACTTTCAAAGATAAGGTTGGTGGAAACAGATCCCGCATTTCACTGAAACACTAACAAGCGGCTGTTTGGATCTAGCTCCATAATACACTGAATTTAGGGGCATAACTGTAGTTACGAAGATTGTAGTCGTTCCTGCCATTTTTGATACCATTACTGTCACAAAGATATGACTTATAAATATAGTTGATAGAGGGAGGCAGAGAGAGGGGAGGGGTGGGGAAGAATGACGATGATAAGGATTCTGTATTTTGTAAAGGTAAAATTATTCGCTTAGTTAGCCATTTTCTGAACTTGCCGTTACTATTCTAAGAGAGAGAGAGAGAGAGAGAGAGAGAGAGAGAGAGAGAGAGAGAGCACATTTGTCTGCAGAGGAATCTTTAGTTGAAGACAAGGGCAATAACCCCTGACCGCCTATCGGTCGCAGGAGGGGAAGGGATGGAACGGCCGCGGTTGTTTTAACAGCGCACTTCTGCTGACAGCTACCAGCTTCCTCGCGCTTACCTGCCACAAGCTTTTTCCTCCCTACGCGTAATGTGATACTAGCTGTCTGGCTGATAGTGTGTTAAAAACAGGATGCTATGTTTCTTCATTAATACTTTGCGCCAGAATGCAACGAACTGCGGTCGATTGATGTCACTGTATTGTGGGGTCTCTGACTGACAGAACGACACCAAACATGAATGGGTCCTCTTTCAAACGCATTGCTGACAAGCACCACAACGATTTGTCAATTAAAAAACAATTGAAACAGACTTACGAATGTAGTGTTTGCGGTGCTGCCAGTGTACCACGTACCAACTCGCATTCGAAATGCAAAACCACACTCTGGGTGTAAAAGTCCAAAAACTTATATCTTACTTAAAAAAAAAAAAAAATAGAAAGAGTGGGGATTAGTTGCCGCCAAAGACATTGACAAACAAAGCATAGGACAAGACACGATGCATTTTTGATCTCTTGGGTCTTCTTCAAGCAAAAAAAAAAAAAAAAAAAGAAAAAAAAATCACATTTAACATTTAGGACAGTGCAAAGAAAGAACGAAGAGAGACTGATCTGATGTCCATGTGGTGTGCTGTGAAGTTTGCTTCGTTCTCCGCCATCAGTCGCTCCATTTTGAAACTTACATTTTGCTAAATTGACTAGGTGGATACATATTTGGCCGCTCATCATGCAGGCTCTGGCACCGACACTGCACTACGTCACACGCATGCGCGCTCGTCAACACTACATTCCCTTTCTTCCTTCAGAATAAAATTCACATTGAAACTTACAACTATCCACTATTATTGAAATCGTTTAACCATTTACTTTTAACCACAAAATTCCAATTATTTTCTTTTAATTAACTCAACTCCAGATTCTTAAAGTAACATTTTTTTCTAGTTAAAGAACACATGTATGAAAGAAATCATGTTCCATGTGAATTACCTCAATACAAATCGTTCCAACAACTCTATGTTTCAGAATACAGGTATGAAACAACAACCAAGCTGTCGTTGACAATCTTATCATTTCTACATTTTTTCCACTACCTCAACTCACTATTGTCAAATATTATATCATAACACATAATAAACAAATAAAGCAAGCATCATTCTCATAACAATGATTGATGAAATAACTTTTCTTCTATCTATTGCATACACATAAATCAAAAACGTCAAATAAAAGATGAGATATGCATCACTACTAAAACTGCTATATTTCCAATGCATTGTTACAATTGCAAATAAACCTTCTTTTGTCATTCTCTTTTTTTTGTACATATTCGTTTTGTGACAGGCTTCAACTCTTTGTAGTTAGACCCTGAACAATTCCAACAATGAAATCTTCAAATCTGCTGGGTGGTTTTCTGACCCTGTCAGACTTTCTGATTTCTGTAACGTCTGATAGCCTTCCTGAAATTGGGTCTTTTGAGGTCTTTACCTGTCTGTCACTAGCAGCAGTCATTTGGCTTTGAGTGTCTGGTGCGTCAACTGTTTGGTTTTGTGTGATTATTGTATCATCTCTGCGGATGTACGGTTTAGTGTGGGACACATTGCGCTTATACTGTGCGCCTGTCTTTGACTGACCTGTGACCTGTGACCCTGTTTTCTCAACAGCTTTATAAGGTTCTGGCTCGAATCGAGTTGAGAATTTGTCTTGCTTCCTTTGTTGCAAGAAGACTTCATCTCCAACTGTGATGTTGCTTTCTTTTGCATGTCTTTACGAGTCTGTGCATCGCTTTCCTAGCTCTTTCTTCAGACAGTCTCTGTCGCGGGCAGCTTCATCTAGTTCAACTTTCGTTTCTTTGCCAACTTCTGGTAGTTTTGTTCGCAGTTTCCTCCTGAAAAGTAACTCTGCTGGGCTAATAACACCGGTTGTTTGGTGTGGTGTGCTACGGTATGCCAACAGAAATGTGTTTAGTGCTCTTTCCCTCTTTCTTTTCTGCCTGCGCTGTCCTAATGGGTTTCATGATTGTTTCTATGCTGTCGCTCAACTTCACAATTGGCTTGTGGCCACAACGGAGTTGTGTGATGATGTTCGATTCCCCGTTCCTTCAAGAACTGTGAAAAACTCATCTGAAACAACTGTGGGCCATTATCTGCTATCAACTGCAGCTACTTCTTCAATTTCACGTGGGGTGATTGCATTTGGGACAGCTTCTTTGGCCACCAAGTAGATGTAATCTTCTACTTCTTCCCTCTGTGCCTTATTTTGCTCTTTTTGTTTCACCAAGCGTGAAAGTGAGTCTGCTATGTTTTGAGTTCCCGGTCTGTATCTCACTATGAAGTGATAGCTTTGTAATCTCAATACCCAACGCTCGATTCGCAGTGATGGTTTGGATCTCTTTGAGTAGATGAATTCGAGCGGCTTGTGGTCTGTTTCAAGAATGAAATCTATGCCAAAAATGTATTGGTGAAATCTTTCGCAAGACCAGAGCAATGCCAACGCTTCTTTTTCAGTTTGTGAATATCTTCGCTCCACATCAGTGAGGCTGCAGCTTACATAGTCGATTGGTTTATCTACTCCATTCTGTGTCTGGATCAAGACTGCACCTAAGCCAACTCGACTTGCATCAGCAACAATCTTGTTGGTGCCTGTGGATCGCAATATGCTAGTTCAGTTGCTTTTGCCAAGTCATGTCTTCTCCCGCTCTTGCCCCCTCTCAAATGGGTTATCTTTCCTTGTCAGTTTTCTCAGAGGGTCTGATTTTGTCGCGAGGTTTGGAATGAACCGCGCGTTGAAATTGACAAGACCAAGAAAACTTCTGACCTCAGATGCTGATTTTGGCCTCTCTGCGGTTTTCGCTGCTTTGACCTTTTCAGACGACGGTCCTATCCCTTTTTCAGACAAGAGAAACCCCATGAACTGTAGTTCGTCCATTCTGCACATCCACTTGTCTTTGGTCATCGTCAGTCCATTTTCTTTCAGTGTTGTCAGCACTTCTTCCAGTCTTCTGTCATGTTCTTCAACACAGTCAGAACGGATGATAATGTCATCTGTCATGTTCTTACTACCAGGGCAATCCTGCAGTACCTGCTGAATGGTGTATTGGTAGATTTCAGGTGCTGAGCTAACTCCAAACATAGTCTTTTGTACCTGAACAACCCTACATGTGTATCGAAAGTTGTAATTGGGCGAGAACCTTCGTCAAGTTCAGTCTGGTGAAAGCCCATGTTCAGGTCTAGTTTTGAAAAAACACTTTGGCCCCATTCATTTCTGTCAGCGTTTCTTCCACTGTGGGCCTGGGAACACGTTCTCTCTGTATAGTGTCAGTTGCTTGTCGCATGTCTGTGCAGAGCCTTACGTCACCGTTTGGTTTTGGAACAACCACGACCGGACTCACGAAAGAGTTGGACCATCGGCACGTTCAATTATGTCTAATGCTTCCAGCTCTGCCATTTTGTTTTCAACTTTCTGCCTCAGACTGAACGGAATGTGTCTTGCTTTCTGAATGACAGGTTTAACATCTGTCTTCACATGTAATTTGATCTGTTTGTTTTTCACTTTCCCTAGCCCTTTGTACAAGCCTGCATATTCAGCTTTGTTTTCTGGCTTTGCAGTCACAGAACAAGCATTTACATCGTTTGGTAGCCCTACTCTTAGCACGTTGAGGTTTTCTGCACTTTCCTTTCAAAGTAGTGAACACCTTTTTCACTTATAACAACGAACTCACATCTATGTTTGTTTTCTTCATATCCAGCCACAAGCGTCTCAGCTTGGAATGTACCAAGTACAGAAGTGGTTTGTCATGACCGTAGGCATACAGTTTTCTACCTTGTGTTTTCTGTGATGTGCACTTGACTTTCTTCTTCTTCAACATTTGCCAAGTTTCCTGATCAAGAATGTTGATACTTGCCCCTGAGTCAATTAGAGCTGACAAAGGGACAACACCAAGACTCAGATTCACAAACTCAGGGTGTGCACTGTGTGAAATACTGAATGCAAAATCATTCTCATTCAACTGTACATCAGTATTGTCAACATCAGTTTGTGCATGGTATGCATCAGCATCTTGCACATGAAAGTACACATCATCATTATCATCATCCTCTGCATCATAATACGCATCATGATCATCGTGAGTACCAACAACATGCACATCATCGTTATGATTATGAGCATCAACATTCCCATCATGATCATCATCAACATGGCATGACACGAAAAATGCAAACTTGTCTTGTGCATCAACATACAGTTCACTTTCACCTTCATCACTGTTTTCTTTATGAATAAATTTAACCTGTGATCTACAACACACTGCAACATATCCCTTCTTGTTACACTTTTTGCACACTTGTCCTTTGGCTGGGCATGCTGGATCTTTTGCAAAGTGTCCTTCTTTCCCACATCTGCAGCACTTCTTTTCACAAGATCGCGTACTACTAGTACTAGGGTGACTTTTGGATTTGTGTGTTGTGAATGTGCTTTTGTGAGTGTTGTTGTGTTTCACTCTACATACTAAATCACTGCTTTCGGTAGCACACCGTCCTGGATCCATGACTTTCACTTGCTCTAGTGCACTCTCGTGCGCTCTGGCCAAGTCTACAGCCTGGGGCAGAGTCAAAACCCCTCGCTCGACAAATTTTGCCTTCAGCCGTCTGTCACTGCACTTGTCAATCATTTGATGGCGCACATTTTTCCTCCAGTCTGTCGCCAGAATCGCAATGTTTTGCTGGCTGCTTGAGGCTTGTTGCAAACTGCATCATCGTTTCACCTTGTTGAGAACACATCTGTCGAAACACATGTCTCTCACACACTCTATTCAAGGCTTGCTTGAAACAGTCATCCAGTTCGTACTAGCTTCTCTGTACGTCGTTCCCACGTCAGGCAACGTGTCGACAATGTCCTGCCCTTCCACGCCTGCACAATGCAGAAACAGTACACGCTTCTGTTCATCTGCGAGGTCTCCTCTTGCTACTAAGTAGTAGTCAAACCCGCGTTTACAATGCTGCAATCGGACAAATACTTGCGATGGGTCTCCCTTAGGGTCAAACGGTTCTGGCGCCGTCACGTGAAATGAAATCGCAACTCAGTGGAGAGCATGCGTTCCTGAAGCTATCACGCTCAACCTCAAGCATATTGGACATGCATATCTTTCCTTTTAACCTGACAGAAATTTGTCGCGGGACTCTTACCTGACAGCCGGTACTTGGCCTGAATAAACAGTGTCGGGTCTGGTCAGCTTCACTGGGAACACTGCGGTGGTTTCCCTACCACGGCCTAGGCATGTTTTGCTTGTTTATCTGCGTGCTCTACGTGCTTGTGAAGCATGCCGAAACTGATTCTATCACAGCCACACCATGCTTTTAGTAAAGCAAGATTTTAGCATGCCACACATGCAGATGTCAGTTATAAACAATGAAATGCTTCCTACCTGACCTTGTTCTTTCGCCCGTTCAAAATCATTTGAAACTGATGTCACATATACACACACCAATGCAAAATGTTGCCGCATTTTCATCTTCATGGTGAGCCTACTCACGACTGGAGAGAGGGGAGAGAGGGAGAGAGAGAGGAGAGAGAGAGAGAGAGAGAGGAGAGAGAGAGAGAGAGAGAGACACAGAGACAGCCACACACACACACACACACACACACACGCGCGCGCACACACACACACACACATATTAACAGAAACCCACACACCAACAACAGCGGTATATAAACTGATGGATAACACACACACACACACACACACACACACACACACACACACACACACAGAGAGAGAGAGATAGAGAGAGAGAGAGAGAGAGAGAGAGATCACTAGATATTACAGCTTACTCTATCATTAAAACACGCTAGGCTACTCACTTGCACACTCTTACCACACAGACCAAACTAAAAAGAATCTACAAAACAAAAATATATCATTTCCTAACTGCGTAGGATAAACCAACTGGGAATTGCTTTCAGGTATTTTCTATGCAGTTTTCCCATTTTACCCTTTTAGTACAGAAAAAAAAAAAATTACACAGTTGAAATGGATTTTCGCATTTTTTCTTCTTCTCTCTTTTTTTAAAGCATAATACATAAACATTGCAACAGAACGTGTAATAAACCTGCCTTCGCTCTGCAGATCTGGTGACAAATGTGTATTTCCGTCTAAATTTCCAAAAACTCTCGTCAGATACTTTTCTCTAATTTCCTGATATACTGGACATACAAACAAAAAATGATGTTCGTCTTCTGTAACCTTACAAAAAGGGCAAGAGTCTGATTTTTCTGTATACCTTTTATGAGTGCTAATATTGCATATACCCAATCTGAATTTGACAAAAACTGTACGGAATTTAATTATTGAAATGTCTGAGAGGTATTTTTTCTGGTTGCAACAATGATTTTGAAGGAACGATAAGTGGAGTATCTTTCACTCTCGTACAGTTTACGTATATGTTCATCATGGGCCACCATCTGTGACCCATGATGAACATACCTAAAATTAGAACTGATATTCTTTTTGAAATGAAGCATCTGTTACATTGTTTACTTTTCCGAGGTATAGCAGTTGATTTTTGCTGGGTTCCTTCACATTGTGGCTTAAAAGGGAATGAATTGGCAAACTGGCAAAGCAGGGAGCTTGTACAATTTCTGAAACACCCTTCAACAAAGTCGTAAATGTTTCTCCGCATGAATTGATCCAGCGATTGGAAAATAATATGCGGAAGAAACATCTTAATGAGAAATTATTCGTTCTGCCATCATGTCCAAGGTATCTAGCCAGATTAATTCATAAATTACGGTTTAAATACATGGAATGCAAAAAATATTCACCAGGTATAGCGTGTATATGTCAGGAGAGTATCTCAATTCGTCATCTTTTATTTGAATGCCCTATACTAATCCCAGCTTATAAGGAGAAGAATATTTTTTATCAATAATTCTGACAATGTTGATAGTGTGGTAAATAATCCTTGCTTTTTTTGACATTGCTTTGGTTATTGCTCAGTCCCCAGTTGCAAAACTATTGTGTGAAAAAAGACATTTGAGATATGTGTTAATAGTGGGTTTTTTTTGTTTTTTTGTTTGTTTTTTCTGGGGTTGGGGGTGGGGGGGTGGGGGGGTGCTGATAGTACAATGGAATGTATATTGCAGTTTAAAGGTCAAAGATCATCTTGTGATGAAAAGACGTTTAAATAAAAACTACTGAACTGAACTGAACTGAACAGTTTACTTGACCACTCTTGTTTGTAGCAGTCAATAATGCGTTGTTTAAATACTTGTACAAAAAACTTTTCGTTTCAACTCCGCCATTCACCCACACTTCGGAAAATCCATAAGAGAGAGAGAGAGAGAGAGAGAGAGAGAGAGAGAGAGAGAGAGAGAGGAGAGAGAGAGAGAGAGCGAGAGACGGAACATAAGCGCTTGGTGGAGTGTACAAGTCTCAAACACTGCGCCACACACAGACCGGGGCCGCCTGGCAAGTCACTGTACGCCGGCAACTGATGAACAACACCCACGAAAAACAAAACAAAACAAAAACACGAACAAACTTAAAGAGCGCGGTATGAACCGAAGCTATATCAAACAGCACAAAGAAGAATCACAACATGGCACATTTTCAGAAAGATCGGCTCGGTAGTTTTGTCTGGAGCGAGTGCAACATATTTTGACCCACGGACGGACGGACGGACACACACACACACACACACACACACACACACACAGAGAGAGAGAGAGACGAGAGAGGAGAGAGAGGAGAGAGAGAGAGAGAATTTCTCCGTTTCCCATTGTAAAGTACTCCCTGTTCTATAAAATCTAGGAATACAAAAAACGCCGGAAGGGGAGAGTGGAGAGGGGGTAGGAACAAAGAAAAGTGTGTGTGTGTGTGTGTGTGTGTGTGTGTGTGTGTGTGTGTGTGTGTGTGTGTGCGCGCGCGTGCATGTGTGTGTGCGTGAGTGCATACGTGCGTGAGCGTACGTGCGTGAGTGCGCGCGCGCGTGCGGGGTTGGGCAGGAATGCAACCGATCGTGTAGGAGAAAAAGATGATAGTGGACTGGTCAAAGGTGCCTTAAAGAATATACCAAAGGACTTTGTAAAGGGTAGGTCCTTGATTTAAGGAATTTTACTCAAAGG
>JADBJO010029197.1:0-5000 GCA_016801955.1 Conus betulinus
ATACAAATACATCTTGGCATTCTGAAAACAATACGGGAAGCAACTCTGGAATTTTTAAAAATCCTCTGCTTACAGTTATGTTTTTGTCCCTTAGTTCACATCATAACACTTTATTCATGTAATGTCAGTGGGAAGAGAGAGAGAGAGAGAGAGAGAGAGTGTGAGTGAGTGTGTGTGATGTGTGTGTGTGTGTGTGTGTGTGTGTGTGTGTGGGTGTTTGTCACTGTGTGTGTGTGTGTGGTTTTTCATTCTGTCCAAAGCTGATTATTCATATCATCAGTACTATGCCATTTCTAATTTTTTCTTGTGAGTGTGTGTGATTATATGTCCTCTAATGCTCACCCCCACCCTTCCCCCCTTCCCAAATCCATTTTTCCCTATGTAAATAATCCATGTATTGAAAGGAGTGACTCAGTGAGTGTGACAATAGCAAACAGGATGTCCACTTTGTTCTCATTCACAGAAAATATCATCATGCAGTTTATGTAATTCAATGCTCTTCCATCATTGTCCATCCTGACCATGCTTCACTGAGTGACACGACTCATTGTCCATCCTGACCATGCTTCACTGAGTGACACAACTCATTGTCCATCCTGATCATGCTTCACTGAGTGACACAACTCATTGTCCATCGTGATCATGCTTCACTGAGTGACACAACTCATTGTCATCCTGAGTGATCCTCCTGATCATGCTTCACTGAGTGACACAACTCATTGTCCATCATGATCATGCTTCACTGAGTGACACAACTCATGTCCATCCTGATCATGCTTCACCATTCAAAAAAAAACCCGGAGTTAGGCTTGCACACAAATTCATTTCATCAGCATCTTTGGATGGGTGGGCGTCTCAAGGTGTATCCTGACAAATCACAAGGCTTCCAGACTCCTCTAATCCAGCATGTGCAAGCACCAGCAAAGAATTGTCAACAGATCAGCGTATAGATTTATCCTATTCCCTCTCTGTACAGGAGAAGAAGATGCTCATGTCCACATCTGTCTCAGACACAGACAACAACGCAGTGTAACTACGCTGAAAAAAGACACGCCATTAGGGACACACTACATGGCCCACAAACCCACAGACTTGGTTTTCCTTCCACGGCTAAATCTGAAATTTGTCATCTTACAGTGTCTAGATTCAACCAAATACATCAGATATATTTTTCTTTATAATCTTCAAGCATTTTCTCTGTTAAGAACCTTTTAGGAACAGATACCAGACTTCTTCTCACACAACCCTAGCGACAGTCAATGGCTTTCTCTATGCAACCTGAAAGTCATAAATCACGTATCAACCTGAACATAATCTCCCTGGCCCCTCCAGTCAGCCTTCCATCATGAAAAAAAAGCACATGGAAAAAAAAAATGGAAAAAAAAGAAACAAAAAAAAAAGGTCCAAGTGAACATAAAAAAAAAAAAAGAGAGAAAGTAAAAAAAAAGAAAAAGAAATGCAATGTGAACATGAACATAACACAAAAAAAAAAAAAAAGAAAGAAAAGGAAAAAAATCCAAGAGAACATACTCAAAACAAAATAAAAAAACAAAAACAAAAACAGAAAAAGAAAAGAAAGAAAGAACAAAAAAAGTGCAACATACTCACACACAAAAAAAAAAAAAAAAGAAATCAAGTGAACATAAAAAAGAAAAGAAAGAAAAAAAGGGGGAAAAGCCAGTGAACATAAAAAAGAAAAAAGAAAAAGGAAAAAAGCCAGTGAACATAAAAAAAAAAAAAAGAAAAGGAAAATTTTAAGCCAGTGAACATAAAAAAGAAAAAAAAAGGGAAAAAGCCAGTGAACATAAAAAAAAAAGAAAAAAAGGGAAAAAAGCCAGTGAACATAAAAAAGAAAAGAAAGAAAAAAAGGGGAAAAAAAGCCCCAGTGAACATACTCAACCCAAAAACAAAAAAAAATCTATGCGAACATACTCAAAAAAAAAAAAAAAAAAAAAAAAAAAAAGTGGCAGTGAACGTACTCAAGAAAAGTTGACCTGGTCTGGGCAAACTGGTGACTGAGGGCCTCCATGACCTGTTTGTGGGGCAGGCCTCCCCCCCACTCCTCTTCACGCTGCTGTAGTTCTCCTTGACAAACACGGCGAAGGGGTCCGGGGTGTGGGGCGTGGCAGTCTGGGAGAGCCTTGCTGGAGGTCAGCAGCTGGAAGCAGCCGTGACACCGACCACACACCTTGCCCTCAGTGTCCAGCAACTTGGAGTGACGGCCCAGTCTGGTGGGACATGGCACACAGTGACTTCATCACAGTGGCAACACTTCATCACTGACATGGCAACACAGTGACTTCATCACTGACATGGCAACACAGTGTGACTTCATCTGACATGGCAACACTGTGACTTCATCACTGACATGGCAACACAGTGACTTCATCACTGACATGGCAACACAGTGACTTCATCACTGACATGGCAACACAGTGACTTCATCACTGACATGGCAACACAGTGACTTCATCACTGACATGGCAACACAGTGACTTCATCACTGACACATGGCAACACAGTGACTTCATCACTGACATGGCAACACAGTGACTTCATCACTGACATGGCAACACAGTGACTTCATCTGACATGGCAACACAGTGACTTCATCACTGACATGGCAACACAGTGACTTCATCACTGACATGGCAACACAGTGACTTCATCACTGACACACACTGTGACTTCATCACTGACATGGCACTGACTTCATCACTGACATGGCAACACAGTGACTTCATCACTGACATGGCCAACACAGTGACTTCATCGCTGACATGGCAACACAGTGACTTCATCACTGACATGGCAACACACAGTGACTTCAGTGATTGCTGACATGGCCGACACAGACTACACATCTGACACAGCAACACAGTGGTCTCTCCATCACCAACAAGTCTGACAGAATACAGATTACATGTCAATCTAAACAGGCAGAGTTGATACAGACTACAAATTGATACAGAGGTGGCACAGACTACAGATTACATATCAACTAACAGACTGATACAGAATTAACACAGACCTAACATTACATGTCTACCCAAACAGACAGATACCGAGTTGACACAGACTACATGTCAACTTAAACAGACTGATACAGAGTTAACACAGACTACAGATTACATGTCAACCCAGACAGACTGATACAGACTTGGCACATACATGATTACATAACACCTAACAGATACAGAGCTGACACAGACTACAGATACATGTCAACTTAAAGTTAAACAGACTGATACAGAGTTAACACAGACTACAGATTACATGTCAACCCAGACAGACTGATACAGACTTGGCACATACATGATTACATGTCAACCTAACAGATACAGAGCTGACACAGACTACAGATTACATGTCAACTTAAAGTTAAACAGACTGATACAGAGTTAACACAGACTACAGATTACATGTCAACCCAGACAGACTGATACAGACTTGGCACATACACAATTACATGTCAACCTAACAGACAGATAAAGAGTTGACACAGACTACAGATTACATGTCAACCCAAACAGATATACAGACTACATACAGATTACATGTCAACCTAACAGACTGATACAGAATTGACACTGACTACACATTACATGTCAACCTAACAGACAGATACCAAGTTGACACTTACTACAGATTACATGTCAATCTAACAGACAGATGCACACAACCTAAACAGACAGACACAGAGCAGCAAGGATAATAATAGGACAAAGATTATAGATCATACAAACAACTTAAACAGATATATAGAGAGCGGCAAGGACTTAGTACAACCAGGACACAGACTATAGATCATATAAGCAACCTAAACATGGCCATGGTGGGGGAACACACTGATAGTTCAGCCCTGGCGATGAAGACCCCGGGTAGAGGAGTCGGATGTCATCGTTTTCCCAGTGACTGGAGAGTTCAAGGGCACTTTTTCTGATGCAGACAGGGATCATGACAGTAAGGGGCCAGTGCTTTCTCTGATACAGGTATGGCATCATGAATACATGGATTGTTTATTCTCCTGGTCTGGATCTTGGGCCAATGTTGTGTAGAAGGCCATGACGTTATATTCTTGGAGTATGTGTATTCTTTCTCTAGCAAGGAGGAATCTTGAAAGTCTTCATTCATATAAATTCGTAACTTGATTTATCTCTCAATGTGAAGAGAGAGAGAGAAACATGTATAGAATTTGTTTGATAATTACTCGAGTGCGACGCTAGAATTGTTCAATTAGTAAGTGTTTTTCCCAGAGGAGAGGGGAAGAACAAATATTCTGTAGTGCGCCTTTTTGTTGACTAGTGGGATTGCGTGTGTGTAAGTAGTAGTATCATGAATGCGCGTGTGCAAGGGTGACAGTGTGACACCGAGTCACTTTGGTGGTGTTCAGTAGTACCTGCTCTGATCCAACATATGCAGGACGCCACACACTAAGCCGCCTACTGACAGAAATAATAATTTTAAAAAATATTGATATGCCCCATACCTGTTTTCTGCCCTTGGTCAACTTGATCAGCCGTTACTTCACACAGCAGAAACAGAAATAATGTTGGTACTAACTGGAAAGTCGTTTTTTTATAAAAAAAAAAAAAAATAATAATAATAATGCTAAAAGTCTGTAACGTCAATGCTCACACTCACAGCAAACTGCTCAAATTTGATTCTTCTTGTGTTTTTTTTTTTCAACAATGAATGAAAACTTTAAAGTGAGGTGCAATGCCAAACGTCGCCAAATACCTTATTTCCTATCACTACACTGAAATTTATCCTTCGGCGATTTGACTATCTGGGCACATTGTCTGAAAAAGCTGAGAATTCTGTTCACAAGAGCTGAAGCTTTGGTGCGCGTTGACAGTGTGCAGTGTCCAAAGAATTTCAGATTCAGAACAGACGGACACATCAGGATCAGGATTTCATGGCGACACAACATTCGCGTTCGGCGCTGCTGCTGCCGTATTGTTTGTAAGAAAACTTGTGAGATGGGTATCGCTGCCGAA
>JADBJO010029197.1:10000-17500 GCA_016801955.1 Conus betulinus
GTTAAATGGTGGTATAATGAATTGTGGAAAATAAGAGTGCAAGGAATCAGGCCCAGCCCTATATTACACTACTATACACAAATACAGTATATGTAGTAAGTTGATTTATTAAGTACATCCCAGCCCTAAAAAAAATTATCACACTACTATACACACACACACACACACACACACACATATATATATATATATATATATATATATATATATATATATATAAGCAATATAAAAAACTTCTCCTTAAAACCCACTCACGTAAAAGCCTTTCCTCGTCGTGTTTAGCTAGCCCCGGTAAAAATATAAGGTAGATATAAAAACTGAAGGTTGTAAGACCGAAAATTTGACAAAAGGACTTATTAAAGAAAGGCACCAACGTCACCCCCCCTTCATGTTTTTTATTTCATTATATATATATATATATATATATATATATATATATATATATATGCAGTAAGTTGATTTATTAAGTACATCCCAGCCCTATATTACACTACTATACAAATACAGTATATGCAGTAAGTTGATTTATTCAGTACATCCCAGCCCTATATTACACTACTATACTTTACTATACACAATACAGATATGCAGTAAGTGATTTCTTAAGCACAGCCTTATAGTACACTACTACTATACACAAATACAGATCTATATGCAGTAAGTTGATTTATTAACTTAAGTACATTTGAGCGCTGCTTCTGCTTGCAGATCTATTTGATTGGTCTAGCTTACCCTATTATTATATAGTAGTATAGTATAGTATAGTATAGTATAGTATAGTATAGTATAGTATACTTAGTATAGTATATTATAGTATAGTATAGTACAGTAGTAGTAGTACAGTATAGTATAGTATATAGTATAGTACTAAGAGCAATTGAAGCTCTACTTTTAAAGAGTCTATTCGTCTATCTAATTCTAACTTTGATTTTAAGCATTGCATGCAAGCTCTGATTGTTTTTCAAAAGTTATTCTTGGCAAGTAGGGTTGTACAATGACGGTAGATTCTTCCAATGTTCATCAAGTCTTCTTTTGAAAGCATCCACTGATGGTGCAGAAACCACTGACTCTGGGAGATCGCTCCAAGTGTTATTGATCCTGTTCGAGAAGTTTGCTCAAACTGCTAATTTTTGCTTCTACTCTTCTTCTACTCTTCGACCACAGGGAAAGTCCTGTTGACAGTGGGAAAGACTACAACTTTGGATTCTCTCTTGAGGGCACATAAGACCGTATGGCGAAAGCTTGGCTGTGTCTGGAGTTGCACTGTCTTCATCTGTCCGTGGGCAGGGGTGGTTGGGTCTGTGGGGTGTGCTCGGCAGCTGGAGGGTGGTGTTTTTTTCGCCGGTGGGCTCTGCACGGGCTGGTACACCCATGGGGATGCGACTTTAAGGCTGTTACGAGTTGCATCCTGTAGCCTGATTTACCTCTGTTCAGGAGCAGTTATGTCCCTTGATATCTTAATGGAGTGTCCTGTGCGTGCCTGTACCCATTATTGTCAACACAGCGCAGGCCTCCAAGGGTGGTACAGGACTGCTCTAAAAGGCAGGTGAGGACGGTGCTTCTCTGGTCCTCCCCAGCACCTTCGGGTGTTTCTTTTTCTTCTTCAGCTTCATTGATTTCCTTGTCACTGGCTTTTCATGTCCTTCTCAAACATAGGTTTCTGGGTGTTGTACATTCCATTGAGGTACCTATAGGTTTCCATCATATCACTCCAAAGACAGCGGTGCTCAAGACACGGAAGCTTCAGAAATTTCAATCTCTCAGGGTACAGTTTGTCTGTGAGATGGCTCAGTGTTTTCATTGCACAACGTTTGCACATCCTCAATGTCACTACATAAGCCTTTGGTACGTGATTAAGGCACCATCTCTCGACAGCTTTAAGGCCAGTCTGGATAATCATTGGGCAGACCATAGATCCGTCATTAGATAAACTTTCAGATTTCGGCGCTATTATCACTCACGCACGCAAAAAAGTTTACAGTGTAGGAATTACCAGTTTTGTTTGAAAAAGATCAGACTAAAGGCTCAGGAATAGCCTATTCCAGTATGGTATGGGTATGGTATGGTATGGTATATGGTATGGTATGGTATGGTATGGATGGTATGGCATGGCATGGCATGGTATGGCATGGCATGGCATGGCATGGCATGGCATGGCATGGCATGGCATGGCATGGCATGGTATGTATGGTATGGTATGGTATGGTATGGTATGGTATGGTATGGCATGGCATGGTAGTATGGTATGGTATGGTATGGGTATGGTATGGGTATGGTATGGTATGGTATGGTATGGTATGGTATGGTATGGTATGGGTATGGTACAGATTGACCGATGCTAGATGAGATCAAATTTTTCATGTTTTTTTCCAAAGTTTCTTGACTGGAGAACAATGGAAAAAGAATCAATGTTCTATGAAGTCGCTTCATCTGTACACAGCACAGGCTATCTCACTTATTTGTTAATGATACTTTCACTTTCTGCAAAAGAATAAAACTAAAAGCTGGATAAATTTCATGTTATGATTTATTTTCCATGTCAGTTCATACAACCTTACCTCTTTTGGTGATGTTCTCTGAGTTAGCCATATATTTTTTCATCTATTTCAAAGTGGAGTTAACATTTTCTACACCAAAATCTTTGCCAAAGTTGCACTAATGTTAGATTTCTTTCGAGTTTCGTTTAATAAATTCTTAATCTCGATTGGTTCTGTACTGAATAATTCCAAACCTGTCTTCCTCAAAATTGAACCATTAGTATTCAATGGAGTAAATTTTAGTATTCTATGATAAAAAAAAAAAAAAAAAAGAGAGAGAGAGAGAGAGTAGTAGTTTCTTACCTCAAACTTTCATACGGATCTTATATCGCGCAATTCTGGCAGCCAACTCATTGCACTGTACCCACACTTATTCAAACACTTGCAGCAACTAGCACTAGTGCACTACACACACACACACACACACACACACACACACACACACACACACCTAGCACATATCTTGCTGACCATCTCCTTAAAGAAAAAAAAATAACAAGAGCAATAATAATGATAATAGTAATAATCATAACAACAATATAATGTCCTCCTCTTTTTCACACACCCCACCCCACTCCACCCCATCCCACACACACGCGCGCGCACACACACACACACACACACACACACAGTCAGTCATACACGTGTATACATACCCTTCATACGGTTATCATACCCTCTCCCTCCGTTTTTCGGGGCTGGGGGTGTGGGGTGGGGGGGAGTGGAGCTAATTGACAGTAGAAGCAACAGGGACAGACATACCTTGAGCAGTTCTGCTGTCACTAGTGTCAGGGAACAACTTCCTCAACAAGACGATCGGTGTTGACAGGGACAGATTCGCGTCAGCCACCAGCATACACAGCATCACCTCGACATTTGTCACCTGCTGCTCCAGGCCCCCACTAGACTTTGCTTCGGCCTTGTTCAATGCTTACAATTGAAGGTGTTCCTTTCACCATTTTTGATAGCCTAGTCTTTTATGCGATTTTGACGAAACATGCTTCATGCAGTCGTTGCGCCCTCCATGAGCGCAACTAAAATCCATTTCACACAAAGTACACCACACGAAAGTTGGACCTTTTTTTTTTTTTTTTTTCTTCTTCTTCTTCTTTTTTTTTTTAGCTTGGGACTAAGCACTTCCAAGTTGCGTGGTATGCATTCAGGAAAGTTTCTCCATTCAAATTCTCACTGAACATGAACTCACTAGTACATTTCATTTCGTTCTAGTTATTTCCCTTTAAACTTTTTTTTTTTTTTTTAACCCAAATGTTATAGAAAAAACAGAAACCCACTGAAAACAATGTATCCACAAGCGACAGTGGAAAACATTTCTGTTACAGAAATGAACTTAAAGCAAAAGTACAAAATAACTCTCTGCCACATACACCTGTATCGTCCCATTCTCCCTGACTCCGTACAACAGCCCCTACAGTCAACATCTTCAAATCATGGTTAGACACTCATTGGAAGGAACTGCCGACAAAATACAATACAGAATGTTTATCGACCAGGATAGTCTCAGTCTGTGACTCTCTTCCTTCCACGCATGCTGTGTTTTGGACCTAGATATTATATATTAGAACGGTGAACAGGCCTCTTTAAGGCCTCAAACTCCTTCAAGTGCAAATTCAAGTTAATTCTCATGAGCGAGTGACGAGTGACTTGTGTTGTTTATGATAAATTTATTTCCCTTGTTTCGTTTACATGTTTACCACTTCCGTTTTGATGAACGATTTTCATAGAAACTCGATAAAAGTTGTGGGACCTATTCAAGGGTTTTCCGTGTTTAAATTCACGTTCCTGTTTTCGTGGAACACTACATTGGTGACCCCGACGCCGAACAACGCTAGAAATGACACAAGAATCTGCTGAGGCAAGAATTCTTACAACTTGTTGACGCAAATGCCAGCTCTCTCATGTCGATCTGATGGCGAAGTCAATGCAGTGTTACAAAAAGCTTCCAGAGTGTTGGAAGAAATCTCTAGAAGTCTGGTTCCCGAGGGTGACGTGCATGCGCGTGTGTTTCACTCTGATCTTTCTCACGGGACTATAATTTCGATATTTATTCAGTTTCGAAAACACACACACACACACACACACGTACACACACACACACACGTACACTACCCCCCCCCCCCCCCCCCCCCCCCCCCCCCCCCCAAAGAACAAACTTTGACAAAAAGAAGGGGGGGGGGGGTGTATAGATTGGAACGAACCCCCAAAGATGTGTAGGATGCAGGGCAGTGGGTGGGAGAGGGTGAAAGAGTGGGTGGGGGTGGGAGGGCAGCACGTGGGGCCTGACAACGATGTGACTGCACACCAAAAATGAATGTGCCAAGGCCTTTTAAGGAGTCACCCCCACCCCCCCTACCCCTACCCCCTCTCCCCCCTCTCCCCGTCCTCCTACAAACCCACAGGTCTCAGCCTCACCTGTTACAGACTCAGGAAACCATTGTGCAGAAGACTGATAGTCCCCCCCCCCCCCCCCCCCCCCCCCCCCCCCCCCCAGTGAAAGTGAAACAGGGTGTTTGTGTGTGCCTGCTTTTGGACTGACTAATATTCTCCTAACAGACTGTTCAACCTGGATAATACTGACATTGGTGACGGTGAACATCAAGGCAAGATCAACACTCATGGATTGGTAGCAGAGGGTGTGCGACTGTCTTCTCCTGGTGAGTATGACATCCCTGTGAATGTCAGCATGAGTGAAATTGAATTGCCTCCCCACAGAACTTAGATATCCAATCCCCCCCCCCCCCCCCCCCCCCCCCCTGTGAATGTCAGTATGAATGATATTGAATCTGCTCCACCATAGACCCTATATATCTAATCATCCCCCCTCTGTAAATGTCAGTATGAATGATATTGAATCTCTTCCACCACAGACCTTAGATATCCAATCATCCCCCTCCTGTGAATGTCAGTATGAGTGATATTTAATCTCCTCCACCACAGACAGACTTAGATATGCAATCATCCCCCCCCCCCCCCCCCCCCCCCCGTGAATGTCAGTATGAATGATGTTGAATCTCCTCCACCACAGACCTTAGATATCCAATCACCCCCCTTCTGTGAATGTCAGTGTGAATTATATTGAATCTCCTCCACTACCACAGACCTTAGATATCCCAATCAACACCCCCCCCCCCCCCCCCCCCCCCCCCCCCCCCCCCACCCCCCTGTGAATGTCAGTATGAATGATATTGAATCTCCACCACCACAGACCTTAGATATCCAATCACCCCCCTTCTGCGAATGTCAGTATGAATTATATTGAATCTCCTCCACTACCACAGACCTTAGATATCCAGTCATCCCCCCTCTGTGAATGTCAGTTTGAGTGATATTGAATCTGCTCCACCACAGACCCTAGATATCCAATCATCCCCCCCTCCCCCCACCTCTTCTGTGAATGTCAGTATGAGTGATATTGAATCTCCTCCACAACCACAGACCTTGGATATCCAATCATCAACCCCCCCCCCCCCCCTCCCCCCTCTGTGAATGTCAGTTTGAGTGATATTGAATCTCCTCCCACCACCACACACCTTAGATATCCAATCAACCCCACCCCTCACATTCTCCTAGTCAACCTTTGATTATTACAAGACATTTGGCAAACTCTTTTCCCACATGATAACATAGGTGTTATAAACTGCATCCAACTCTTCTTCCACATGATAACATAGGTGTTATAAACTGCATGATAACATAGGTGGCATAAACTGCATGATAACATAGGTGTGTATAAACTGCATGATAACACAAGTGTTATAAAGTGCATGATAACTTAGGTGTTATAAACTGCATGAGAGCATAGGTGTTATAAACTGCATGATAACATAGATGTATAAATGCATGTATAAACTGCATGATAGCATAGGTGTTATAAACTGCATAATAAGATTGGTGCAATAAACTGCATGATAACATGAGTGTTATAAACTGCATGATAACATGGGTGTTATAAACTGCATGCATGATAATATGGGTGTTCTAAACTGCATGATAATATGGGTGTTCTAAACTGCATGATAACATGGGTGTTAGAAACTGCATGATAACATGGGTGTTAGAAACTGCATCAAAATTTTGTCCCACATGATAACATGGGTGTTCTAAACTGCATGATAATATAGGTGTTATAATCTGTATGATAACATAGGTGTTATAAACTGTGTGATAACATAGGTGTTATAAACTGCATGATGACATAGGTGTTATAAACTGTATGATAACGTAGGTGTTATAAGCTGCATGATAACACAGGTGTTATAAATTGCATCGAACTCTTCTACTACATGATAACATGGGTGTTATAACTGTATGATAACATAGGTGTTATAAGCTGCATGATAACATAGGTGTTATAAACTGCATGGTGACATAGGTGTTATAAACTGCATGATACATAACATTGATGTTATATAAACTGCATAAAACTCTTCTACCACATGATAACATGAGTGCTATAAGCTGTATGATAACATAGGTGTTATAAACTGCATGATAACATAGGTGTTATAAACTGCATCAAACTCTTCTACCACATGATAACATGGGTGTTATAAACTGCATGATAATATGGGTGTTATAAGCTGCATGATAACATAGGTGTTATAAACTGCCTGCATGTTATAACATGGGTGTTATAAACTGCATGATAACATAGGTGTATAAACTGCATGATAAAACTGCATAAAAACATCTTCTAGCACATGCATGATAACATGGTGTGTTATAAACTGCATGATAATATAACTGCATGATAACATAGTGTGTTTATAAACTGCATGATAACATAGGTGTTATAATAAACTGCATGATAACATGGGTGTTATAAACTGCATGATGACATACGTATCATAAACTGCATGATAACATGGATGTTATAAACTGCATGATAACATTGTTGTTATAAACTGCATCAAACTCTTCTACCACATGACAACATAGGTGTTAT
>JADBJO010029198.1:0-12500 GCA_016801955.1 Conus betulinus
CAACGCACATTCACCACAGGCTAACATCTTCGATCCACATAACATCGTAAACTGAACTCATCAAAACACTCTTCTCTTTCCCTAGTGGAACAACTCCACCTTTCAAGTTCATTCAAGGTTTCGCCAAACTTTTAAACTCAACTTGAATACGTGTTTATCCGAAAATCGTCACACTGTGTGACATGATTTCCACCTGCCCTGCACAGGGCTGTACGTAGGGTCTAGCTCGAACCCGCCAAGCTTCAAAAGTCGTCCTCCGTCTGTGACGTCAAAAACTGGCCTACCTTCATACTCGCTCGCAGGCTGGCCAGTTCAAAGGAAAGTCGTCACTAGTGACGTCACAACATGATTTGCACTCCCCAAGCCACTGAACGAAGGAATTGACTATCTCCTCTTTCTTTCCGTCCTCCGCACAATTTCATAACCCGAAAATGTGCATTAAAATTTCAATTAAAATCACATGTACAACTCAGGAAGATGATTCCTTCAAACACTAAAACACTTTAAACTATTTCTGCCAACTGCTCAAAGCCAAAACAACATGACACAGAAGGTCCAATATTAAAATACAACTCGGAACAACTTCGACCCCTACTGTTCTCACTGCGTGTACTATGATTTAGCTCGAACAAAGTTCTGTCGGTCAGCCATCTCTTCCCAATTTCTTTTTTGTCTCTTTTCGTGCTCTAGAATGTACCCGTCACAAAAATTTGCAGACCTCGAAGTTTTGCTTCGCTGAAGCACGACCCGAAGATTAAATAACTGAGTCTGCACTATCCCATGTGCGCAGTTATTCACGTTCCTATCCTGGAACAAACACTAAACACGCTGTTTCGCGGCTCACAGCAGCTACATTGCCGCCACTGACTACTAGTACAATAACTCCAGCATGCAAGCTCTACCACCATCCTTGGTACCCCTAGCTTCCATACCCTACTCCGACAGTACCTTCTTGTAGTCCTACTAGAGAACGTGTCACTGAACCACCATCACCAGTAGTCGTAAGGCACAAGTCAATGAGGCCAAATTTTCCGAGTTATTCCTGAGACTACATAGACTGGCAGAATCAACATTTTAGATTCCATGGGACAACCTCAAACTTGTTGGCTACGTCAGCACACATTCTGTACATGGAAACATTAGAACGCGCGAACTCCAGGTAGTCGGCGCCAATGTTTTTTCTTCCCAGGAATGACCCGTACCCTGAAGTCGTGTCCTTGGAGCTGAATAGCCCAGCGCATCAGCCTTCCATTCTCTGTTTTATTATTCTTCTCCAAATACTGGAGGGGCTGATGGTCTGTCTTTAGATCAAACTGCCGGCCATACAAATACACCTCAAACTTCTTTATGGCCCAAACAATTGCCAGGCATTTCCTTTTCTATTCGTCGCATATTTTTGTTCGGCTGAACTTAGCTTCTTGCTAGCATAAGCTACTGGCATGAGCTGCTCGTCATGTTCTTGTAGCAGGACTGCACCTAACCCTTTGTCACTTGCATCTGTCCTGAGAACAAATGTTTGTCACTGTCAGCAAGTCTTAGTAGATGGGTTGAACTGATCAATTTGTCTTTGAGCGTGTTGAAAGCTTTCTCACATTTGTCACTCCATCGGACTGGGTCGGACATGACCCTTTTTGGTGAGATTTGTCAGCGGGGTAGCTAACTCCGCAAAGTTTGGTACGAAATTTTCGGTAGTATGACGCAAGACCCAAAAATGCTCTGACTTTCTGTTTTAGTTTTGGGACGCTCAGCACTTTTTATTTTCTCTACCTTTTTTCATCTTCTGGTAGCATCACTCCCTTCCCTACTGATGACCAAGAAAGGACAATTCCTCAAACCCTAAGTGACATTTGCTAGGTTTGACCGTAAGGTTTGTCTCTCCTAGTCTGGTGAATACTGCTTCTTCTAGCGCTTCTACATGCTGATCCCATGTTTCAGTGGCGATCAAACATCATCCATGAAGTTTTTCTACATCATTACGCTGAAGTGGCAATAATAATTTTCTCATCATCCGTGAGAAAACCGCACTGGCGTTTCTTCATTCCGAAACGGCATGCGTTTTCCATTGGTATACTGGCCTGTGGGTGTGGAGAATGCCGTTTTTTGCTCTAATCCTCTAGTTTCATGGGTAATTGCCAGAAACCCTTTGACAAATCTATCTTGCTGAAATACTTCGCCTTACTCAACTTGGCAAAGAGCTGATCAGTGTTTGGCATCGGTTCAGCGTCAAAATATAGTTACTGCGTTCAATTTTTCTGTAATCAATACAGAAACGCACTTTTCCATCCTTCTTCTGTACTAGGACTATGGGCGCATTGTAGGATGAAACTGTTGGTTCTATGACATCCATGGCTAACATGCTTTTCACTTCATCTTTAATCGTGTCTATATCTTAGAATGTGGAAGAGGATATTGTTTCACTCTCACGGGTTTTATCTTGACTTAGTCTCAGCTCACAAGTCTCCAGATCTGTTTTTTCAGGCAGATCTGTGAGTACCTTTTTATGTCTTGCTGTGAACCCCTAAGTGCTTGCTTCTGCTTAGCAGTCAACTGTCATTGATGACCGCATCTTTGTAATTTTCTGTTTCAGTGAGTGGTAACATGGGATTGCTTGAGTCCTGCTGAAACAATCCCTCGCATCATCCCCTGCAGTATTGTCTTCACACTGACTACTACTGCCACATCTTTGTCTTTTCCTCTCTCGAGGTATTCCTTTCAGCAAATTGATGTGGAATAGTTTTTTCTTTTCTTTCACATCTACTTTATAGTCTACTTGTTTTTTACCTTTTCTGTCACAAGGTATGGTCCCTGCCATGTTAGCTGTAGTTTATTGTGCCTTTCAGGCACTAGGATTAATACTTTGCTGCCTGCTTTGACTGTTCTCTCCTTTGGGTGTTGCCTATCAAAATACTTCTTTCTGTTGGTCAGATGCTAGCGAAAGATTTTCTCTTGCTAGTTTGCAGGTGTCATACATCCTGTTCTTCAAATCTGTAACATACTCCGCACTAGTACGTACTTCTTCTTCCATTTCATCATCTGTCCACATCTGTTTGAGGACCTGAATTGGACCTCTCACTTCCCTACCAAACAAAAGTTCAAAGGAGAGAATTTGGTTGAATTTTGCGGTACTTCACGGTACGCGAAAAGCAGCGCTGGAACATATCTGTCCCATTCCTGAGGTTGTTCAAGCTATTTTCTTTAGCATGTGCTTGAGCGTTCCGTTTAGTTTCTCTACAAGGCCATTTGACTGGGCATGATACGGGGGTAGTGCGGTGACCTTTAATGCTGAGTTAATTTGTTTACTTCAGTCATTACGTCAGAAGTGAACTGAGTGCCGTTATCCGTCACTATCTCTCCCGGAATGCCTAGGCGTGACCACATCACCCACAGGGCTTCTGCCACGGTGGTCGCGTCACAGTTTTTTAGACAACTTGCTTCTGGGTACCTGGTAGCATAATCTACCATAGTAAGTATGTACTTGTTTTCCTTTGCTGGAAGCTGGTTTGATGGGTCCTACTAAGTCTACCGCTACCTTTTGAAATGGTGCACTCACTAGCCTGCTCTTCTCAAGTGGGGCCTTTCTGACTCTGCCTTTTGCTGGTAGTTCTCTGGCACACGTCACATGATGCACAGTATCTAGAGATGTCACCTAGCATACCTGGCCAGTAAAAGTCTCTCACTATTCTGTCTCTGGTCTTATTAGTTGCCAAGTGTCCTGCCATGGGAGTGTCATGGGCAATCCTGAGTACTTCTGTCTTACATGTCTTGGGTACTACTACCTGATTGTACTCTACCGACTCCTCTTTCTGTCTGCGTCGGAGTATGCCATTCTTAATGTAAAATTCCGTGATTTTTCCCTTAGCTTCATGTGACTCCTTGTTTCAGCTTTGTCAAACAGCTGACTCAAACTGTTGTCATTTCTCTGCTCTCGAGCCAATCTCTGAGGAGTCATAGACAATAAAGGTTCTGAGCATGCCTTCAGTTCTTTGCTTTTCTTAGCCTCTTTTGCCTGAGCGCGTGTTACGGCTGCTGCACTTTCTCTGCGTGCATAGACTGGTATCTTAGCCAGCACCTCTTTGCCGTCCGACTCTATCTTGCATTCATTGCCTAATAGGACGGGCTTCACTGGTTGATCCATAACCAGGACTTCGGCTTTCCCGTCAAAGTATGGTGTATGCATGTCAACTTTGGCTAAAGGTAAACTTTTCTTCACATCTGATGTGGCCAGGGTTACTTCCCTCGTTTCACCTGTGAGGCAACTAACAGGGACAAGTCTACTGTCAACTACTGTTAGACTGGCTCCTGTGTCACGTAAGGCGGATACTAATTTGCCCTCCACTTCTACAGTGCAATTTGGATTGAATGGGAATTTGTCGACATTCCTCACAAAGTGGTGACTTTTCCAGGATCGCGACCGCTGAGACCGTTGGTAGAACGGCTGCTCTGCCTTTTTCAGGTTCTTTACAGTATCGAGCCAAGTGCGGACCCTCACATTTATAACACCGAATACGGCGCGGTCCAAAATCTCGCTGGAAGTTTCTACGTCCTTCAGAGTTAGACTTTCCTTCTACGCTACCGTTTTTCTTTGTTCAGTGTTAGCTTTCTCTCCACACTACCGGTTCTTTGTTCACCACTCGGTGGAACGCTGCGGTTCCTTACCCGATTATCGTGATGTCCCGTGAAACGGACATTCTGCACGTTTCGCGGTCGGCTCGTTTGTTTCTTTCTTCGGTACGGATATTTTCGAACGCTTCCGCAGCTTTTATTGCTTCGTCTTTGTTCGTGACCTGCTTTTCACGGACGTAATGTGCTTGGTCGGCGGACAACGCTTCGACAAATTTCTCCAAAATAAGCATTTCAGCCAAATCTTTTTCCTTTTTGCCTGAGAGATCTATCCATCTAGTCAGGTAGGTATCCAACCTGTCCCACAACATTCTTACGTACGTCTTCTTGAGCTTCCTTCCTAGCTGTTCTGAACCTCTTTCTGTATTCGCTAGAAGAGAGGTGACATCTTTTGAACAGAGTGTTTTTCATGTATTCAAAATCATTCATAGACTCCCTCGGAATCTTTAACATAAATCTCTCTGGCTTTGCCTTTCAGTAGGGGTGCGAGTCGAATGGCCCACTCTTCTTTCGGCCATCCATTCAGATCTGCAATTCTCTCAAAATGTGTCAAATATACATCTACGTCATCATTGTCTTCTAAAAATGGTAACTTGAATTTCGCGCCGCCGTTGTTGCTGCCATTGGAAGTAGCGCTAGTGTTTGACATCGACTGGCGTATTTTTTCTTCCGCTTCAATTCTTCTCATTTCTATGTCTGCTTCGATTTTGTGTCTTTGCAGACGTTCTGCAGATTCACGTTCTGCCATACGTTCAGCTGCTTCGCGCTCTTGCTTAGCGGCATCAAGCTTGCGCTGTTCTTCACGCTCAGCTGCATCCATTTTCCGCTGAGCCTCGCGTTCTGCCGCTTCGCGCATATCTTTAACGTAGCCTGCCAGATCCTTACCTTTAAGCCCTAGCCACTCACCTTCAGTTTTGTATTTTGCAAAATAATCCATGGTTTCTATTTCTGTAGTCACCCTTGGTTTTTTAGATTTTTTTTCTTGCCCGCAGGCATGTATGAACTCTAAAGGTTACTGCCAAGGATTAGCAGGTGACGACAAATTACAATTTACGTGAACTTCAAGTTACGTCACTCTCTCTTATGACTTACCCTCACTACTTGGTAATGGATCTTGAATAGCCACGACAACTTAATTCTTTGAGTTGGAATGCTAATTCTTTTCTACAGTTTTGCTCCGGGTACTAATTTTAACTTGCTGTCTCAGCAGCGCAATGAAGGTGATAAACACCTCTCTACACTAACTACGATACAGTGCTTCTGTATCGACACTCTTCTTCTTCAAGTGGGGTTTTCCTTGATCTGACCGAACCGTCAAACTTTCCTAATTCTGTGCGTGAGCTTCACAGTGAACAAATATTCAGTTTACATTGAGAGGCGTGTGGTTCGATCCTCTTTAGTCGTGAATCCGATAGGAGTTGGTGATGCCGTGCACGATCTTTTACGGGCACCACCCAACCTCCCGCGAATGAACTGAATGAGAGGCGGTGAGACCGCCTAAATGTGGGATGGATAAGATGTTCAGATATCCAACATCCCGGACGAGCCCCCAATTGTCAGGCTTAAGTGTGTCCAGGGGTCGCCTGACACAGATGTTAAAGTTCTCCTTTTTTTTATGTCCCGCCGTGCCCTCTCTTTCAGTCCATTCACAAACTAAAGAGTTTAAACATCCAACAATTTATCAATATCGATTAATGAAACAAAAGAATAATAATTATGAAGGATTGCGAATAACAGACTATAGGTTAAGTTTGTAGAGTGTTTTCTGACGGATTCAGTCCTTTCCCTTGTACTACAGAGTCACTTTCGATAGTCTTTTAAAGTGTAGTGCTGACTCTCTCACGGGTTCAGCTGCCAGGCTCGCGTGTCACAGCAAATCACTTGCAAGGTGAAACACAACATGTGCTGCACAGGTCTTGCAAAGCTCCGGACGCTCCTCCGAGACGGCCGGAACAGGGTGACGTACAAGGGAGAGAGATCCGTCAGGAACAAGGAAATAGAAGACCAAAAACAAACCCCACATGAAAATTCTGTAGAATAAAAGGGGCGTCACGGCGCCTACGTCAACGCCGTGACGTCTTTTGCTGTTCCTTCTCCGCTATGTGTCTCCCGGGAGCGCGACCCTCGTAGGGCTGGCACCACCGCCGGCTAGTTCGATCCTCCTGCTTTCTACCAGCTGATGAGGTCTGCCTGGATTTTTCTGGCGTGGACTGGACCTCACCAGGGTGATATGGTCAGGAGGGATGACACTGACGGTGATCCTACGGATGGTAGTGGTCGAAACACTCCAGGGAGCTTGCGCGCCTTGTTGCCTCTTGCATGGGCTTAATGGAACTGCAACGGTTCCAGCCTTTTGCCTAGCGTCGCGCTGATCTGTGTTCATAGTGACCAATGAGAGGACAGGAGAGTCCTATCCTGCCAATCATAACCCATCGGTCACTATGACATCTCTATGATGTAATATAGCTAAATTATGAAGACACCAATAATTTAGAATTGTGTTCCAAATAAAATGTGGGTCAATGGGTTAGCCGATGAGGAGATGTGCTTGGTGTCTGACATAGATAGATAGAGACAGAGACAAGAGTGCATGTTTTGGAACACGCTGAATAATACAACAGCAAGCGTGGTACTTTAATCCATTTCATGATATAAATACATCTGAAAAATAAATGAAAAAAAAAAGTTTCGAAAAGAGAAGGAAAAAGACATTGTCTGTACCACAGCTGGCCGAGGAGGCTATATTAGGCTGATGACGTGTTCTACTGGGTAGACACTTGAAGTAGATAGAAAAGAGAAAAGTGAAGAGACAGACAGATAACACAGAGGCAGAGAGGCCTCTGCAGATACACAGACAGTGAAAGAAGCAGAGACAGACTGTTAGACGGACAAGAGAGAGAGAGAGAGAGAGGAGAGAGAGAGAGAGAGAGAGAGAGAGAGAGAGAGAGAGAGAGAGAGGAGAGCATAAACAGCAACACACACACACACACACACACACACACACACACACACACACACACACACACACACACACACACACACACACCAAAAAGAAGAAAACAAAACAAACAAATGCACAAATCAAATAAAACACCACCAAGAAAACAGGAAGAAATTTAAACTTTATAAATCAGATCTCACAAGAGATGAACTAACAGACACGAGAGCACAGAAGAACAACAACACACACATTTTAAAAAAAGCAAAAAATTTCAGTCTCACACACACACACACACACACACACACACACACACACACACACACACACACACACACACACACACACACACACACACAGAGAGAGAGAGAGAGGAGAGAGAGAGAGACAGACAGAGAGACAGAGACAGAGAGAGACACACACACACACCACACACACACACACACACACACACACACACACACACACACACACACAACCATACTCTTCTCAGGGGAGAGAAAAAAAAAGATAATGCAAACAGAAGAGCAGGAAAAATATATACGTTAGAAAGAAAAAAAAAAAGACAGAATCAAACCAAACAACCAAAAGTGCTGTGAATAGTCATTTTCAAGCCGACTGCTGTCATTGAAGGATTGCTGAGAACGCTATCGACAGGAAAACAAACACACATACAAAACCGTACTCCTTGATAGCAGTCGGCATAAGAAAGAATGGTCATATTCATGCTGACTGCTGCTATCAGGACAGAACTGTTTTGTATATTTTTCTCTCTACGTTTGTAACGTCTGAAAATAACACATTTGTCGAAGAGTTACTTGTCTGTTGTGTATTGTACACAAAATCTGCGTTACTTCACATACTGGTTTGTGTGCTTATTCGTATTTCCCCCCGTTTTCCTGTAACGTTCCATACAGTCTGTTTCGTTGCCTCTCATACAACTGCGTTTTACATAGTCCCAGTTGGTGGTGGGAAATGCTTGTTTCTTTGTTACACATTCAATTGTTCATAGTTTTGCGCCACAACAACCCCCCCCCCCCCCCCCCCCCCCCCAAAAAAAAAAAAAAAAAAAAATAATAATAATAATAAGTATAGAAGCTGTAAAAGGGAAATTTTCTGAACGGTCACTGTTTATTCGAATGTGTACACAGTCTTCATCTTAGCAATGCTTATTCTTCCGAAGGATAGGCAGACAGACGGACAGAGTGTGGGAACTCTGTGTGTGTGTGTGGTGTGTGTGTGTGTGTGTGTGTGTGTGTGTGTGTGTGTGTGTGTGTGCGTGCATGCGTGCGTGCGTGCGTGTGTGTGTACATGTGTGTGTGCTCGTGTATGCGTGCATGCGTGCATGCGTGCCCGCCTGCCTGCCTGCCGGCCGGCCGGCCGGCCGGCATGTGTGCGTGCGCGTATGTGCGTGCGAGCGTGCGCGCCCCGCGCGCCCGTGTGTGTGTGTCTGTGTGTGTCTGTCTGTGGGGGGGGGGGGGGGAGAAAGAGAGACAGAGACAGAGAGAGAGACAGAGAGAGAGAGAGATTCTGTCCTTCCGTCTCTCATGGGAAGTGATGTATTTACACCAAACAAAACACGCTCACAAAGTGACAGATTCGTTTACAAATGGTCCCCAAATGCAAGCTGTCAAAGTGACAGGTTTCATTAACAAATGGCCCCTGATATCAAACCTCCCTCCTCGCCGTGTCTCCCCTTTCCCTGCAGGGGAGCACAGGCTCAACATACTCTGTTTATATGGCCTTTGAGGAGAGTAAGGGAGGCAGAATCTGCCCAAAAGAAGACCTCAGCTGTCTTCTGAAGATTTATTTTTTGTTGCTGGATGGTCCGCCCATGAAGAACCCAGCTACCACCACGAGGGTATTTCCACCCCAATGGTCACCTAAATGACGATCAGATTTCCGTTAGTACCCCTTGGGAGGATGTAAGCTGCTCTGTAAAATGGTTACAATCTGAAGTGATTTTTCTTCAGAAAAAAGGAGGGTGAGTGTGTGTGTGTGTGTGTGTGTGTGTGTGTGTGAGTGTGTGTGTGTGTGTGTGTGTGTGTGTGTGTGTGTGTGTGTGTGTGTGTGTGTGTGTGTCTGTGTGTGTGTCTGTTTAGGGCAAGGGCAAGGATATTGACAAGGTAAACATTGTTCATTTAAGAAGATTAGCAGACCCTAACAATTTCAAAATATGAAACTAGGTCAGCTATACACCAAAAATTGTATTTACATCAGAATGAGAACACACCCGCTTTATGGTTAGATCTTACGTACAATAATTCATTTGTGCATGGTGCTTTGCAAAGTCGATGTTGCGGTACTAAAAAGATAAATGATGGTGGTGGAGAGGTGGTGGTGGTGGTTGTGGTGGTGGTGGTGGTGTGTGTGTGTGTGTGTGTGTGTGTGTGTGTGTGTGTGTGTGTGTGTGTGTGTGTGTGTATGGTGGGAGGGTTTGTTCTTGTTGATGTTGTTCGCGCCACCTCAATTCCCCGATCCCCACGCCGTTCGTATCAGCTTCACGTCCACAGCCACACCCTGGCTGGTCTCACTGCCATCCACAAGGAGCAGTCAATGTCAAGTTTCCATGAGGCATCACATCAGAGAAGACACCGCACTGTCGCCAAGTCACTTCGGCTGTATTTAGTAGCATCTGCTATGATCCAACATGTACAGGACACCACATATCAAGTTCCCTACTGTCGACAGTCACTGTTCAGTTCAGGAGCCAGCGTGAGTGAGCATTGTCCTCCGGAAGACGCCACCACGTCCGTCCAACGATAGTGCCCATGAACTTGCCAATGCCGTTGACGTCCACAAACAAAATCCATCGTATTTGTAGAGAAGGAATCAAAACTGAGGTCCCTATGAGAGCAGGACGTAAAGGGCTAGAGAACGTGATACTCTTTTATTTATTTGTTTATGCTGATCGATGAGAATGAGAATTTTAAAAAAGAAGATACCACGCAGTTCTGTTTGGTTCTGAGACTGCGTGATGGGGCTGCACTCCATGCCTGCTGTCATGATATATCAAGGCGTCAACCAGATCTGAGAGATACAACAAAAACGATGTTGGTCAAAATTCGAGCAGCACTCTCAGAGGTGCGATTATTAACTGCGTGAAAATCGACCGCGTAGTACCGGTGGTCTTCCCAACTGAGCCCATAGCAAACTCATTTGTGAACGGGAGCCGGCGAATTTGGAGTTACAGGCGTGCGATTATCTCAGCCTGAGAGGAACAATTATCCAACATCCTTGTGGCCAACATTCTAGCCGACTGCGGCACGATATTTGACCAATGAAGACTGAAGACCCCCATCATCAGCACAGCCTTCCTCTCTCTTCATACTGCCTCATGCAGTCATCACGTTCACTTTGATCTCACTGGTCCTGTGTCTTCCTCACTCTTCCTATTCCCTCTGCAGTCATCATTCACTGTGATCTCACTGGTTCTGTCTTCCTCCCTCTTCCTATTGCCTCGTGCAGTTGTCATTCATTGTGATCTCACTGGTCCTGTCTTCCTTCTTCTTCCTATTGTCTCATGCAGTCATCATTCACTGTGATCTCACCGGTCCTGTTTCTTCCTCTCTCTTCCTATTGCCTCGTGCAGTCATCACTCATTGTGATATCACTCGTCCTGTCTTCCTTCCTGTCTCTTCCTATTGCCTCGTGCAGTCGTCAGTCACTGTGATCTCACTGATCCTGTCTTCCTTCCTCTTCCTATTGCCTCGTGAAGTCATCATTCACTGTGATCTTACTGGTCCTGTTTCTTCCTCTCTCGTCCTATTGCCTCGTGCAGCCATCATGTTCACTGTGATCTCACTGGTCCTGCCTTCCTCTCTCTTCCGGTTGCCTCGTGCAGTCATTATTCACTGTGATCTCACTGGTCCTGTCTTCCTCCCTCTTCCTATTGCCTCGTGCAGTCATTATTCACTGTGATCTCACTGGTCCTGCCTTCCTCTCTCTTCCAATTGCCTCGTGCAGTCATTATTCACAGTGATCTCACTGGTCCTGCCTTCCTCTCTCTTCCGATTGCCTCGTGCAGTCATTATTCACTGTGATCATACTGGTCCTGTCTTCCTCCCTCTTTCCATTGCCTCGTCCAGTCATTTGTCCACCGTGATCTCTCTGGTCCTGTCTTCCTCTCTCTTCCTATTGCCTCGTGCAGTCATCACGTTCACTGTGATCTCTGTTGTCCTGTCTCTTCCTTCCTCTTCCCATTGCCTCGTCCAGTCATTGTCCACCGTGATCTCTCTGGTCCTGTCTTCCTCTCTCTTCCTATTGCCTCGTGCAGTCATCACGTTCACTGTGATCTCTGTTGTCCTGTCTCTTCCTTCCTCTTCCTATTGCCTCGTGCAGTCGTCATTCACTGTGATGTCACTGGTCCTGTCTTCCTGTCTCTTCCTATTGCCTCATGCATTCATCACGTTCACTGTGATCTCACTGGTCCTGTCTTTTCCTCCCTCTTCCTATTGCTATGTATGTACAGTTATTGTCACTGTGGTCTCACGGTTTTTGCCAACCTTACTCTTCTTTGTGTCTGTCTGGTGTAGTCACCATCATGAACAAATTTCTGACAAGTCCAACACTCTCTCTCTCTCTCTCTCTCTCTCTCTCTCTCTCTCTCTCTCTCTCTCTCTCTCTCTCTCTCTCTGAGCTGATGAGCGAGGGAGCGAGTGAGTATATATACATATATATAAATAGATCTGTATTCGAGAGGAATTGCGATGGCTCCCTCATGCAGCAAGTGAAGGGTTTTCATATTTATAATATATAATTTCCCATTTTCTTCATCTTCAATTTTTTTCTTTTAGTTTCAGGTCTTTGCCAAGTCATTACTATAATGACGGAAGAATTGTTAACCTGCACTTGTTTGCCCCCTTTACTTAATTGTTCAGCATTATATATATATATAATGACTGCCTTACCTGCTGGCACTCAGGGAGGATGTCATGTGCTG
>JADBJO010029198.1:17500-19293 GCA_016801955.1 Conus betulinus
ACATCCACTACCCAGGAGATAAAAATGCCTACTGTGCAAAGACAGACACTACCCAGGAGATAAAAATACCTACTGTGCAAAGACAGCCACTACCCAGGAGATAAAAATACCTACAGTGGAAAAAGACAGCCACTACCCAGGAGATAAAAGTACCCACAGTGGAAAGACAGCCACTACCCAGGAGATAAAAGTACCCACAGTGGAAAGACAGACACTGCTCAGGACATGAAAATACCTACAGTTGAAAAACAGACACTACCCAGGAGATAAAAATACCCACAGTGGAAGGACAGACACTGTCCAGGAGATAAAATACCCACAGTGGAAGGATAGACACTACCCAGGAGATACAAATACCCACAGTGGAAAGACAGACACTACCCAGGGCATGAAATTACCCACAGTGTAAAGACAGACACTACTTAGGAGATATAAAAATACTTATACTGAGGGACAGACACATACCCAGAGGATAAAAACAATGACGGCGCAATGATGGACACTATCCAGGTGGTTGAAAAAAAAAAAAAAAGACAGTCCTTCCTGATAATCAGGCAGGAAACGTTACAATTTTTTGGGCAGGGATGTGATGCAGGATGGAAGGGTAGAGGGAAAAGGACTGAACATGATTAGAAAAGATTTCCTTTAAGGCCTCTGACCTGTTAAGGCAACGTTCGTCGTGTTTCTATGAAAGATGAAGTGGATTTTAAACGAACAGAAGCTGAATGAAAACTGGATTGTTTTACACCTCGTCTTTGTTGTTGTTGTTGTTGTTTTACCTCGGTCTATTTTATACATTGACATCCATGTTGGGTTTTCGTGATTCACCGAATTTTTTTAACTTCCTTCTGATTGGTGGGGCGAGAACTCGCGGTTTTTTCACTTGTTGCCGGTGATGGTTGATTTTCCCATTGCTGAATGCTGCGGGGAGACCTGAAAGAGTTTTGTTTCTCCCCGGCAGCGAAAAGACATGTCGCAAAGGAACTGATGAGGTCAGGCCCGGTCATACTCTAGCACCTTCGGGCACCTCCGACCCTATCTGCAACCCCCCTTCCCTTCCGCGCCGGCCCACCCCCACCCCCTCTATACTCCCTTACCCCTCCCCCCCCCCCAACCCCCCATCATCTTCTTTTACCTCCTCCCTCCCTCCTCCCTCTTTCCTGTCTCCCGACGTTCTTTGTGTGTGTGTGTTTCCTCTGGTCCGTGTGTGTGTGGTGTGTGTGCCCGTGTGTGTGTGCGTGTGTGTCTGTGTGTTCTGTGTGTGTGTGGAGGCAAGATTTATCCAAAGATTGTAGAGAGGAGAGGATCAGTATTTTTCCTCTGCTCACTCACTGCAATTTCACTGGGAACATTTAAGAGTATTCCTCACATTCTGTTGGCCTGATTGGCCGTGTGTTCTGGCCTCCTGTTATTGATAGGGCTATCTCTTAATCTCTTTTTGACACTTCTAGTTTGAAAATCGTCAAGTTTGAACCAACGCATAATTGGTCACTCGCAGGTCAAGCTACGTTAAATGCTTTTTTTTTTTAATTTTTTAGTATCATTGTACCAGCTGACCACCACCAAGACTGGTTTTTCAGGCCTGTCCCCAAAACTTCATAGCAGTAAAGCAAAGCTCATATCCTGAAGCGCGGTCAGATCATTCCAATAAAAACACGATTATACACCTGAAAAAAAACTTCATCTAGACAAGAGGCCGACTCGCGCGAGCACGGAGTACAAGAAGAAGCTAGCACAACGGGTCACCTGAAAGGTACGGTGAGACCTATGAAGCGATTCTATCGTCATCACGC
>JADBJO010029199.1:0-2500 GCA_016801955.1 Conus betulinus
CGTATAAGAAAGAAACTGACCTTTATCATCAAAGAAGTCCGCAAGACAATGTACATTCTTGTTACCAAGTTTTCTAGAGATAATGTATGAGTTTCCAACTTGTATTCTATTATTATAGCAAACCGTTCGGCTAAAATTTCAGCGGAATTTCCTGGTATGCATTTGTAGTAGAAAAATTTTATAGGCTTCAATGACGTCTGACCAAAACTGGTTATATTTCTTAAATCTGGAAACAAATTCTGGACCATATTTATTAATAAGTGGCCATTGAGGAAAATTAGCTAGTAGAATATGTTTCCACTTGTGGGTTGTTTTTTTCAGTTTTACGAAACCACGACAGTTTTAAAGAAGTAACAAATGTTTTTAATTCAGGGATACCGATGCCTCCAAGTTTTACACCCTTATGCGCTGTTTTCCGGTTAATTTTGTCTGGCTTCTTACCCCAGACAAATTCATAACACATCTTTTGCAATGTTCGAAAAAATACATCAGGTGGATTTGGCAGAAGTAACCAAAGATGTGTCAGTTTTGAAAGTATGACAGATTTTAAAATTGCTATTCTACCAAGAGGCGTTAGTTGACGTTTAACCCATACTTTGAACAGATGTTTTACATCTGCCAATTTGTCCGGATAATTTATGTTTACACAGTCTTTTAAATCATTAGTAAACCATATTCCTAATACACGAAATTTTTTGTGGGTTCCAGTCCATTCCTAAATGGTTCATATATCTAACTTCAGAATTCTTCTTACTTCCTAAACAAATTGCACTTGTTTTGCTAGAATTTATGTGAAGACCTGAGACAGATCCAAACTTAAATAGAACATCTACGCAAGTTTCAAAAGATTTTCTATCACCTGCCAGCAAAAATTCTGTGTCATCCGCATATTGTGAAAGTTTATGTTCAACATGATTCATCATTATTCCCTGGATATCTGTATTTTCTCTCTTATCATTATAGCTAATATTTTCTACACAGAGTATGAACAGATATGGGGATATAGGGCCTCCTTGTCTACAACCTCTTTTAATTTCAAACCAGTTTGAAACCTGACCATTTACAACAACACAAGATTTAATATTCTTATAGAATGTATCTATCCATCTGCAGATGTCTTTCTGAAAACCAAATTTTTTTTAATACCTTCGACATAAAACCCCAATTAATCGAGTCAAAAGCTTTCTCAAAATCTATATTTAATAGCAATCCAGGTAAATTATTTTGATCTAAGTAAGCTATTGTGTCATATATCAATCTTAAGTTATCACCAATGTATCTGTTTCTAATGAAACCCGTCTGGTCTTCATCAATAAGTCTTGGCAGAACATTTTTTATGCGATTTGCAACACATGATGATCCAATTTTATAGACTACATTTAAAAGTGAAACTGGTCTCCAGTTTTTTATATATTGTCTTGGCTTGTCCCCTTTGGGAATACATATAATAATCCCTTCTTTTTGCACACTAGACAATTCTCCTCTTTTGAAACTAGCATTCAACGCTCTAATAACAAATAATCCAATTTTTTTTTCCAAAACACTTTAAAGAACTCTGTCGAAAATCCATCAGAGCCTGGGCTTTTGTTATTTTTCATATTCTTTAAGACATCAGTTGCTTCTTCAGAGTCAAAGTAATTTCTCCCTCTCTAACTCGTTTGCTTCTGCTTCATTTAGACATGGTGTATCGTTTACTAAATCCATTATTTCACTATCTTCTACTTCGGATTCTGCGTAAAGTAGTCTATAAAAATTCTGAACTTCTAGAAGAATCTCTTTCTTCTGGGTTGTTAAAACATTATCTTGCTGATCCGTGATCCTAGACATATTTTTTACTTACAAAATGACGTTTCTCAAGATTACAAAAATAGTTGCTTACTTTCTCACCCTCAGCTATCCACCTAGCTCTTGATCGTAGCAAGACACCTTCCATTCGTTTTTCTCTAATATGTTTTAATTGTTTTTTTTTTTGCTGCTATAGCTCTAATATCGTCCTCGCTTATAAACTTTGTTGTTTCTAATCTTCGAATGTCACATTCTAGTCGATTTTCCTCTTCCTGTATTTTCTTCTTTTTCATTGTTTGCAAATGAAATTGTCTTTGATCTTAATTTCATAGAAGGAAATCAAGAAAAGTATCATCGGGAACAGAAAAACGTAGTTCTTCGTCAGGTACATCATTAATATTTGCATTCATCGCATATTCATCTATAACAGATCTTATCTCAGAATTTATCTCATTTACATATAAGTTGTCTTTTAAAAGAGATGAATTAATTTCAAAAAGTGTTATGTTTTGAGCTTTCATTAAATTTTAGTTTCAATAGTATACTCGAATGATCTGATCTATATCCACATTCAATATCCACATAATCTGCAAATGTTACTACTTTGTCTGAAATCAGAAAGAAATCTAATCTAGCCTGTTGGAAAGGGTTTGTTCTTCTCCATGTATACCGCAAACACTCTGGATTTAGTTCTCGCCATATATCACTTAATTCC
>JADBJO010029200.1:2500-19293 GCA_016801955.1 Conus betulinus
TAATCCAGTTGTAATCCGCTGTTAGGGTCTACGTCTTTAGTTAGAAGTGACTTAAAATGTTCGTACAGGTTTCAGTACTAATGCTGTTCACTAGTTGTCTTCTTTTTAATGAAATTTGATGTATATTCTTCCAAAATTCTTTCTGATTTTCTATAGATGCAATCAGTTATGTCGGCAACGCGTTGTTAAATTGCTTCCTTTTGATCCTTTGCAAGTGTTTGTACTCCCGTCTTGCCCTACAGGAAGAGTCTCGATCTTTGTCGTCATGTATACGTTTAAATTTTCTAAATAAATTTCGGACTTTCTTTTTTCTTTGTCATGACATTCAGCATCAAACCACTTTTTGGATTTTGAATCATTAATTCTTATTTCTTTCTCCATACACTGTTCCGCATCTAACCCTAACCCTAACCCTCTTGCATTCGCATTTTCCAGCCTAGACTGCTCCTAGTATTCGTATTGTTTTGAGAAATTTACCCTAAAACTCACCTACTGCCTTTGAAAGGCTGTAGTGGACAAAGTTTCCACTGCAGTACTGTCAAATTTAGTATGCAAAATTCTAATACATCATATTTCATAATGCAGAGATGTCACATGTTTGGAATGCATGTTGGTGTCATTGTCACCCTGTTTGTCACAAAACAATGGGACATCAAACGTTGACAATGTTACTATGATACACCAGACAGACAATAACATTGTCGGCATGCATTTGTTAGTATATAAATCATCAAAGGGTGGCCTACCTCAACTTGTAAACAGCTGTCCTGGTTCAGTAAATCCAGTTTGGGGGGGTGTCAAAGTGTCACATGATTGTCATATACAAAAACATGCGGCCAGGTAACTTTATCGTTTTTGTTTTTTATCCTAAAAGGTGTGTTTGTCACTACTTAACGATTTTTAACACCGGAATATATACAGTCACAGAAAGAAGTAAACTCCATTATTTATACTCTAATGTGGTGTCTGGTCACACACAGCAGGAAGGTGAGTGTCACCATTGTCACATGTCACCAATATGGTAAACACTACTCTTGATCCATGGTTTCTACCATATTTGCCGCATGGCAGAAACCGTGATTTCGACATCACCACACTGATCCATGGCTCGCTAAACCGAAGATCTGTTGACCAGTAGCACCAGAGTCTTGGCAGACGTTAGATTCCATCATGACGAGCACAGCTATGTATGCGCCATCTCAGCAGGTGTCATATCCTGCCAAAGTGGGTCAAGTTGTCCCCGCTTTGTCATCTGCTGCCTGGCGTACAGGTTCGTCTGGTCAGCAGCTGTAGTAAAAAAAAAAAAAACAACTGCGGCAGGAAGAGAAAAAAATAATCCAGAGGTGTAGCTGTGTCTGGCAAATCATGATTTGGCCCAGTCTCCTCCTCAAAAAGCTGAACTACAGGTGCGGAAGTGGCCGGTCGCCACGCGGTCACTAACACAGACAAAGGCACATCATCGTCTTCATCACTTTCTTCACCTTCTTCTCCCTCTTCTTCCTTTCAAACATCCACATCACTTTCATTAAACTCCTCTCTTCTTATCTTTCTACTTCTTGTAGTATTTCATCCAACTCCTCTTCATATAATCCTAAAAATCGCCGTCAGTAGAAGCGCTAGCAGACGCCATTTTCAGAAACAAGGCGATGCCGTCTGCAGCAATGGAATGCGGTCAGTTCACGACCCTAGTCTTTGTGAATGAATCGTTTCCCACACACCCCATACTACTGCTAAGATTTCATTGGACACCTCTCAGGGATGCACGTTTATTTTTGGCCAGTCTTGACTTAAAACAAGGTCGCAGTGTGTGAGGGAAAGTAACACGGCACGTACGGCCGGTTGCGGCCGGAACGAATAGCAGGGGAGACAAACACAGCGGCCGGATACGGGCGAAACGAATGCAAGAGGATGTTGAAAACATTCAACGCTTCATTTATATTGACATCGATAACACTTAACTTCATACTTGAATGTTTCTTGAATCTGTTACGTGAAAAAATTATTCATAAACACATCAGCACGATCTTTATTCCATACAATCGTTTCCAACGTAAAAACTGTGTCAGAAGGACTTATCTCCGACGTGACATTATCCCTGCCGTAACTCAAATGAAGTTCCACAGGCATATGATCCGAATCGAATCTCTCAGACACTCGTACCTCACATGAATCACTCAATGATGCAAAAAAAATCACACGGCATGACAAAGTAAACAGTTACACTGCATCCGTGGTCTGATACATACGTGTAGCAAACTTGACGTCGCCATGACACACACACTGTTAAAAATACACAAAATTCAGTGCAGTACGCTTATTCAACATCAGTTTGCCGTAATTATTCAGTACAGAATCCTCAGATGATTGATTAGTATTGACTGGATGACTTTCATGTTGAAAAACAAAAATACTTTGAAACTCCTTAACAATAATGTGAAACATTACCAATTCTACTGTTCAAATCCCCTCACAACAAATACATGTATCTTAGTAAACTAATAGATAACTGGACAAAATTTTCTTCCAGTAAAATGCAGTTACATTTTCAGAAACAAAACATGCATGGTACGGGGAACTGGAAGCGGACGCTTTTGCATAGCACAGCAGAGAGAGAGAGAGAGAGAGAGAGAGAGAGAGAGAGAGAGAGAGAGAGAGAGAGAGAGAGAGAGAGAGAGACAGACAGACAGACAGACAGACAGACAGACAGACGGGGAGGTCATGGAAAATCCTTCGTAAGGAAAGCCTAACAAAAACCACATCTACAAATCACAATGAATCCCCCAGACATCAATCCTCATTAGAAAGCCTTCTGACATCCTCTCTCGTTTGAGGACCTCAGATGAGTCTGGAGCAGAACTGACTCCCTGGTTCACGACAAGCGTCCAGTTCTTTGAGTGATGGCTTGGAGAAGGATGGTATCCATGTACCCCACGTCTGAGAAAACACTGTACACACTTTGCCAGACAACTGTGGGTGCTGGATCCACTGTGTCTTGTACCCTCCCAGTCTAGAAGAAGAGGAGGAGGAGGAGGGGGGAGGAGGAGTGCTCACTATTACACTCTGGTGAACTACAAATTGTCAGGCCTCTGAATGATGGTTTGGAGAACAGTGGTGTCCATGTTCTCCACGTCTGAGAAAAATATACTTGCCAGACAAGTCTGGGTATTTGACATATTTTAGTATTCCTTGGAGAAGAAGAAGAAGAAGAAGAAGAAGAGAAGAAGAAGAAGAAAGGTACACGTTCCTACATGTTTACTAATTTTCGAAAGTCAGAGGCTTGAAGAAAAGGAGACTGCATGAGGGATGTGGGTGGGATACTCTATCATTGCTGTTTGCATTGTTGCTGTTTCATCCTTACTGTTCTCTCAGAGACATTATCCCCACGTCACCCACTAATCACATCAGCACGGCGACTGGTTTTCTGGCCATTTTTCGGCTGAAGACGAATGTGGTCGTTGTCATTGCTCCACTTGTCGGCTTTGAGGTAGTTCCGGGCACTGCTCATACCTTTCTAATGTGCACTGTTCTTCGCCGGATAATTTTGTTGAGTTATTACGTTGTCGTTTGAAAGAAAGGCGTTTGGGTTTTTCTTTCCACAGTATTATCTGTTCGCCTGATGTGGCCAATTCTTCTTCTTGCAGGTGCAGCGGCAGTCGTATTTCTTTCAGTTTCACTCAGTTTTAAGGCGCGTTTCTTCCAACCCTTCCAGTTGTTCCCCACCTACCCCCCCCCTCCCTACTGCTGCCTGCTCCTAGTTCCCTCCTCCACCTACCCCCTCCCTACTGCTGCCTGCTCCTAGTTCCCTCCTCCACCTACCCCTCCCTACTGCTGCCTGCTCCTAGTTCCCTCCTCCACCTACCCCCTCCCTACTGCTGCCTGCTCCTAGTTCCCTCCTCCACCTACCCCCTCCCTACTGCTGCCTGCTCCCCCTCCCCTACCCTCCTCCCTACTGCTGCCTGCTCCTAGTTCCCTCCTCCACCTACCCCTCCCCTGCCCTGCTCCTAGTTCCCTCCTCCACCTATCCCCTCCCTACTGCTGCCTACTCCTAGTTCCCTCCTCCACCTACCCTGCGCACTTTCAACATTCGTGTGTTGTCCATTTCTCTGTCGTTTCTTGCTCCCTTCCGGTTCTTTTAAGCGCATTAGCTCAGTGTTTTGTTCTGTCATGTGCATGTGTAAAACATCATCATGCTGTCTGTCTCTGTCTCTGTCTCTCTCTCTGTCTGTCTCTCTGTCTCTCTCTCTCTCTCTCTCTCTCTCTCTCTCTCTCTCTCTCTCTCTCTCTCTCTCAGCCACCCAGCCACACTGATCATCCCTCCCTGCCTCTCGTCACCCCTCATCGTCACCCAGCCCTCACACAGCCACACTGATCATTCCCTGCCCTCACAGCCTCATCATCGTCACCCAGCCACACTGATCATTCCCTGCCTCACAGCCCTCATCCTTACGTCACCCAGCCACACTGATCATTCCCCCCCTCACAGCCCTCATCCTTACGTCACCCAGCCACACTGATCATTCCCTGCCTCACAGCCCTCATCCTTACGTCACCCAGCCACACTGATCATTCCCTGCCTCACAGCCCTCATCCTTACGTCACCCAGCCACACTGATCATTCCCTGCCTCACAGCCCTCATCATCGTCACCCAGCCACACTGATCCTGCCTCACTGCCTCACAGCCCTCATCCTTCGTCACACCAGCCACACTGATCATTCCCTGCCTCACAGCCCTCTCATCGTCACCCAGCCACACTGATCATTCCCTGCCTCACAGCCCTCATCCTTACGTCAGCCACACTGATCATTCCCTGCCTCACAGCCCTCATCCTTACGTCACCCAGCCACACTGATCATTCCCTCCACTCACAGCCCTCATCCTTACGTCACCCAGCCACACTGATCATTCCCTGCCTCACAGCCCTCATCGTCACCCAGCCACACTGATCATTCCCTGCCTCACAGCCCTCATCCTTACGTCACCCAGCCACACTGATCATTCCCTGCCCTCCCAGCCCTCACAGTCACCCATCCTCATCGTCACCCAGCCACACTGATCATTCCCTGCCCCTCATCATTCCTCATCTTACCCTCACTCACCCAGCCACACTGATCATTCCCTCCCCTCACAGCCCCATCATCGTCACCCAGCCACACTGATCATTCCCTGCCCTCACAGCCCTCATCCTTACGTCACCCAGCCACACTGATCCTTCCCTCCCCTCACAGCCCCTCATCCTTACGTCACCCAGCCACACTGATCATTCCCTCCCCTCACAGCCCTCATCCTTACGTCACCCAGCCACACTGATCATTCACTGATCCTTCCCCCCCTCACTGATCCCCTCCCTCACAGCCCTCATCGTCACCCAGCCACACTGATCATTCCCTGCCTCACAGCCCTCATCTTACGTCACCCAGCCACACTGATCATTCCCTGCCTCACACAGCCTCATCCTTACGTCACCCAGCCACACTGATCATTCCCTCCCCTCACAGCCCTCATCCTCGTCACCAGCCACACTGATCATTCCCTCCCCTCACAGCCCTCATCCTCACGTCACCCAGCACACATCATTGATCATTCCCTGCCTCACAGCCCTCCATCGTCACCCCCAGCCACTGATCATTCCCTGCCCTCACAGCCCTCATCGTCACCCAGCCACACTGATCATTCCCTGCCCTCACAGCCCTCATCGTCACCCAGCCACACTGATCATTCCCTGCCCTCACAGCCCTCATCATCGTCACCCAGCCACACTGATCATTCCCTGCCCTCACAGCCATCATCGTCACCCAGCCACACTGATCATTCCCTGCCCTCACAGCCCTCATCCTCACGTCACCCAGCCACACTGATCATCCCTGCCTCACCCTCATCATACGTCACCCAGCCACACTGATCATTCCCTGCCCTCACAGCCCTCATCTTACGTCACCCAGCCACACTGATCATTCCCTGCCTCACAGCCCTCATCGTCACCCAGCCACACTGATCCACACTGCCTCACAGCCCTCATCTCGTCACCAGCCACACTGATCATTCATCGCCACCCATCGTCACCCAGCCACACTGATCATTCCCTGCCCTCACAGCCCTCATCATCGTCACCCAGCCACACTGATCATTCCCTTCCTCACAGCCCTCATCCTTACGTCACCAGCCACACTGATCTTCCTGCCCTCACAGCCCTCATCCGTCGTCACCAGCCACACTGATCATTCCCTGCCCTCACAGCCCTCATCCTTACGTCACCAGCCACACTGATCATTCCCCAGCCACACTCATCATTCCCGTCACCCAGCCACACTGATCCCTCCTGCCTCACGCCCTCCTTACGTCCCAGCCACACTGATCATTCCCTCCCTCACAGCCCTCATCTTACGTCACCCAGCCACACTGATCATCCCCCTGCCCTCACAGCCTCATCCTACGTCACCCAGCCACACTGATCATTCCCTGCCTCACAGCCCTCATCCTTACGTCACCCAGCCCACACTGATCATTCCCTGCCCCTCACAGCCCTCATCGTCACCCAGCCACACTGATCATTCCCTGCCTCACAGCCCCTCATCACCCAGCCACACAGATCATTCCACACTGATCATTCTCCTGTCCCAGCCACACTGATCATTCCCTCCCTCACATCCCTCATCGTCACCCAGCCACACTGATCATTCCCTTCCCTGCCTCACAGCCCTCATCGTCACCCAGCCACACTGATCATTCCCTGCCTCACTCCACATCCCTCATCGTCACCCCAGCCACACTGATCATTCCCCCTCCTCAGCCCTCATCGTCACCCAGCCACACTGATCATTCCCCCCTCACAGCCCTCATCCTCACGTCACCCAGCCACACTGATCATTCCCTGCCACAGCCCTCATCGTCACCCAGCCACACTGATCATTCCCTGCCTCACAGCCCTCATCATCGTCACCCAGCCACACTGATCATTCCCTGCCCTCACAGCCCTCATACGTCACCCAGCCACACTGATCATTCCCTGCCTCACAGCCCTCATCGTCACCCAGCCACACTGATCATTCCCTGCCTCACAGCCCTCATCCTTCGTCCACCCAGCCACACTGATCATTCCCTGCCTCACAGCCCCTCCTCATCCACCCAGCCACACTGATCACCCAGCCACACTGATCATTCCCTGATCATTCCTCCTCACAGCCCTCATCCTTACGTCACCCAGCCACACTGATCATTCCCTGCCCCTCACAGCCCTCATCCTTACGTCACCCAGCCACACACTGATCATTCCCTGCCCTCACAGCCCTCATCCTTACGTCACCCAGCCACACTGATCATTCCCTGCCTCACAGCCCTCATCCTTACGTCACCCAGCCACACTGATCATTCCCTGCCTCACAGCCCTCATCTTACGTCACCCAGCCACACTGATCATTCCCTGCCCTCACAGCCCTCATCCGTCACGTCAGCCACACTGATCATTCCCCCCCTCACAGTCCCTCATCCTTCGTCACCCAGCCACACTGATCATTCCCCTCTCCTCACAGCCCTCATCCTTATCGTCACCCAGCCACACTGATCATTCCCTGCCCTCACAGCCCTCATCCTTCGTCCCCCAGCCACACTGATCATCCCTGCCCTCACAGCCCTCATCTTACGTCACCCAGCCACACTGATCATTCCCTGCCTCACAGCCCTCATCCTTACGTACCCCAGCCACATTCCCCCTCACTGCCCTCATCACACTCATCATCATTCCCCTCCCTCACAGCCCTCATCGTGCCCCACCACACTCATCATTCCCAGCCACACCTCACAGCCCTCATCCTCGTCACCCAGCCACACTGATCATTCCCTGCCCTCACAACCCTCATCATCGTCACCCAGCCACACTGATCACAGCCCTTCCCCCAGCCCCACACACCCTCATCGTCACCCAGCCACACTGATCATTCCCTCCCCTCACCCTCCCTCATCGTCACCCAGCCACACTGATCATTCCCTGCCCTCACAGCCCTCATCGTCACCCAGCCACACTGATCATTCCCTGCCCTCACAACCCTCATCGTCACCCAGCCACACTGATCATTCCCTGCCTCACAGCCCTCATCATCGTCACCCAGCCACACTGATCATTCCCTGCCCTACAACCCTCACTGCCACCCAGCCGCATTGATCACAGCTGCTCGGAGGCTGGTTTTCTTGTCATTTTGTTTCTTGCCGTAAGACAAGTGTGGTCGTTATCGTTGTCTTTGCTCATCTTGTATGACAGGTGGTAGTTCTTGTCGCTGTTTTTATATTTTTTGTTTTTGAAAATGGTGACGCGCTTTTTTGTGTTTAATTTAATTTAAATGTGAAGTTGTCAGTTGAAAAGACAAGATAGGGTTTTCTTTTTCCTTGGTGTTTGTGCATGTCTGCGTGTGTAAGAGTGTGTGTGTGTGTGTGTGTGTGTGTGTGTGTGTGTGTGTGTGTGTGTGTGTGTGTGTGTGTGTGTGTGTGTGTGTGTGTGTGTGTGTGTCTGTCTGTGTGTCTGTCTGTCTGTCTGTGTCTATGACTCTGTGTGTGTGCGTGTGCGCGCGCGCGCGCGCGCGTGCGTGCGTGTGTGTGTGTGTGTGTGTGTGTGTGTGTGTGTGTGTGTGTGTGTGTGTGTGTGTGTGTGTGTGTGTGTGTGATCTGACCGACTATTCTTCTTGCAGGTAGAATGGCAGTAAATTATATTCCTTTTGTGTGTGATGTGATGTGGCAGTGAATAATATTCCTGTCTGTTTCTTTCTCCGTTTCAAGGTCTTTCTTCTGCTGCCCATGGTCCTGCTCCACTGTTCTTTCTTTCCTCTCTCCTCCTGCCTCTCTCTCTCTCTCTCTCTCTCTCTCTCTCTCTCTCTCTCTCTCTCTCTCTCTCTCTCTCTCTCTCTCTCTCTCTCTCTCTCTCTCTCTCTCTCTCTCTCTCTCTCGCTCTCTCTCTCACTCGCACACACACACACGCACACACACACACACACACACACACACACACACACACACACACATACACACACACACACACGCGCGCGCGCGCGCGCGCGTCTCGCTCGAGTTAGATAGAGAGAGAGAGAGTGAGAGGGAATGAGAGAAAGCTTTCAATCCATTCTAACCATCTGTGTTGTATGTACAATTTATTGTATCAGAAAAAGGAAAGGAAAGCTGGAATAAAGGATCAGAAGACGGGAATTGAATGGAAACAAACACACGAGGGAAAAAACGAAAGAAAGAAAGAAGAAGGATGGATACATACAAACGAAAAAAAGAAAGACAGACAGACAGACAGACAGACAGACAGACAAAAAGATAGTAAAGAAAAAGAAAAACGAACGCACTATCGAAGAAACGATTCGTGAACAGTAAAATGGCAGCACTTTTGAAAGATTCAACTTGATGTGATCGTCATTGTAAAGGATCCTTACAGCACATAGAATGTGCCAAGTGTCATACCGAAGGTCATGGCTCTGTGGAATGTGTCATGTGTCATACATAACGTCACGGCGCTGTGTGGAATGTGACACGTGACATGCATAACGTCATGGCACTGTGGAATGTGCCACGTGTCATACCTAACGTACATACTGTCATGTGCCACGTGTCACTGTGGCACTGTGGAATGTGTCATGTGTCATACATAACGTCACGGCGATGTGGAATGTGCCACGTGTTATACGTAACGTCACGGCATGGCAATGTGCCAATGTGCCACGTGTCATACCTAACGTCATGGCACTGGAATGTGTCATGTGTCATCATGGCACTGTATATACGTCACGGCGCTGTGGAATGTGCCACGTGTCATACGTCTAAGGTCATGTGCACTGTGGAATGTGCCACGTGTCATCATACCTAACGTCATGGCAATGTGCCAAACCTGTGTGGCACATGTGCCACGTGTCATACCTAACGTCATGGCACACTGTGCCACGTGTGCCACGTGAATGTGTCATGTCATACATAACGTCACGGCGATGTGGAATGTGCCACGTGTGGAATGTGGATGTGTGTCATACATAACGTCACGGCGATGTGTGAATGTGCCACGTGTCATACATAACATCATGGCACTGTGGAATGTGCCACGTGTCATACCTAAGGTCATAGCACTGTGGAATGTGTCATGTGTCATACATAACGTCACGGCGCTGTGGAATGTGCCACGTATCATACCTAAGGTCATGGCACTGTGGAATGTGCCACGTGTCATACCTAAGGTCATGGCAATGTGGAATGTGCCACGTGTCATACCTAACGTCATGGCACTGTGGAATGTGCCACGTGTCATACATAACGTCACTGCGTTGTGGGATTTGCCACGTGTCATACATAACTTCATGGAGCTGTGAAATGTGCCACGTGTCATACATAACGTCATGGCACTGTGGAATGTACCACGTGTCATACATAACCTCACGGCATTGTGGATTGTGCCCGTGTCAAACATATCGTCACGGCACTATGGATGTGCCACGTGTCATACATATCGTCAAGGCACTGTAGCAACAGCGCTGTCACAACGCCATTTGTCATGATGTCACACAGTACGACAGATTTCAGAAGCTACCCCAGCGTTATACCGGCACCTACCGCTCGTTCCTGTGAAAGCGGATTATCTGCCGCAATGGCTGTCGTCCTTCTTCTAGTCCTGTGAAAGTTGATGAGATCGCGTGTTGTGTGTGTGTGTGTGTGTGTGTGTGTGTGTGTGTGTGTGTGTGTGTGTGTGTGTGTGTGTGTGTGTGTGTGTGTGCCGGGGGGGGGGGGGGGGGGTGAATATGCAGCCTTGTTTGTAGGTGTATGATACTTATTGCGATTTCATCCTCTATAGTGTGTGGGGGGGGGGGGGGGGGGGGGGGGGGGGGGGGGGCAATATGCACCCTTGTTTGTAGGTATATGGTACTTATTACAATTTCATCCACTATAGTGTGTGTGTGTGTGTGTGTGTGTGTGGGGGGGGGGGGGTCAATATGCACCCTTATTTGTACCCTTATTTGTAGGTGTATGGTACTTACTGCAATTTTATCCTCTATGTGTGTGTGTGTGTGTGTGTGTGTGTGTGTGTGTGTGTGTGTGTGTGGGGGGGGGGGGGGGGATGTGCACCCTTGTTTGTAGGTGTATGGTACTTATTACAATTTCATCCTCTATAGTGTGTGTGTGTGTGTGTGTGGGGGGGGGGGGGGGGGGGTCAACATGCACCCTTGTTTGTAGGTGTATGGTACTTATTGCAATTTCATCCTCTATAGTGTGTCTGTGTGTGTGTGTGTGTGTGTGTGTGTGGGGGGGGGGGGGGGGGTGCAATATGTACCCTTGTTTGTAGATGTATGGTACTGATTGCAATTTCATCCTCTAGTGTGTGTGGTGTGTGTGTGGGGGGGGGGGGGGGGGTCAATATGCACCCTAGTTTGTCGGTGTATAGTACCTATTGCAATTTCATCCTTTGTAGTGTGTGTGTGTGTTGGTGGTGGGGGGGGGGGGGGGGGGGGGCACCCTTGTTTGTAGGTACATGGTACTCATTGCAATTTCATCCTATATAATGTGGGGGGGGGGGAGGGGGAGGTCAATATGCACCCATGTTTGTAGGTGCATGGTACTTATTGCAATTTCATCCTTTATAGTGGGGGGGGGGGGGGGGGGGGGGGGGGGGGGGGAGGTCAATATGCACCCATGTTTGTAGGTGCATGGTACTTATTGCAATTTTCATCCTTATAGTGTGTGTGTGGGGGGGGGGGGGGGGGGGGACAATATGCACCCTTATTGTAGGTGTATGGTACTTATTGTTATTTCATCCTCTTATTGGTTTCATGCGTTTTTTTTTTTCACTTTTTTTTTTTTTTTGTATGCGCGTAGGGCTTATGATGTATGCTTAAGATGTGTGTGGGGGGGGGGGGGGGGGGTGGGGGGTGAATATTCACCCTTATTTGTAGGTGTATGGGTACTTACTGCAATTTCATCCTCTATAGTGTGTGCGTTTGTGTGATGGGGGGGGGGGGGGGGGGGGGGGGGGGGGGGGACAATACGCACCCTTGTTTGTAGGTGTATGGTACTTATTGCAATTTCATCCTCTATAGTGTGTGTGTTTGGGGGGGGGGGGGGGGGGGGGGGGGGGGGGGGGCAATATGCACCCTGTGGGGGGGGGGGGGGGGGGGGATAGGTCAATATGGTTGTATGGTGTATGGTATTTATTGCAATTCTTGATGAGCATACTCGAAAGATATTTTTCCATGCATTCATTCAACCGGACATGACTATGCTTCAACTTGCTGGGATTTGGCAAGTAAAAACTCCTTAAGACCTCTTGAGAGCTTATACAGACGTTCTCTCAAACTTATTCTGCTCAAATCATCGTCCCCCCTGCTCAGTGATTACAAATATATTACTATCTGGCCGAGGGCGGCACCACAGCACAAGTCCCTGCCGCCGCAGCTCGCGCACGTGCGCTCAGTCCCTGCTGACGCGCATATTTCGCTACTTTTTTTTTTTTTTTACGGTAGCTAGACAACAACTGACAGTGTTGTGTTATGTGTCATAGGAAAGAACAAACACTCAACTAATCGAACATGGTAATATCGAATCATTTACTTTCAATGTGTAAACACGACTGTGCGCTGAAAAACATGTCTGACAAGTAAAAATTCCGTTCTTTTACAACACCAAATCAGGAGATAAAGGGGAAAAAAAACATTCAAATCTTACCTTACAAATCATCCAGGAGTCATCACGTAATCCATTTGAAAAAAAAAAAAAAAAAAAAAAACTTCCATGAGTTTTTCCGGAAAGATCAATACACTACGCGCACTGTTCTGTTTCACAGTCATGTTGATATTTGGCCGATGGAGTGTTTCTTTTCACTGGATGAACGATTCAATGGGTGTAAGTTTCTAAAGTACCCTGGTACAAAGACTACTGTTGATAAAAACGCAATAATACACCATAAAAATAAAAGAAAAAGATGAAAATAGCTGATCATGACGCAAGTTATATACAGCGCTTGTACCTGACACACCGACTTTCAAACACTGGCTGTCGCATTTATCACACAGCAGCATGATTTTCTTGTAGTAACACCCACCCAAAAAGCCGTATATTGACACTGGCCGTAAAAAAAAATGATCACACAGCATTTTTTTTTTTGTGCTTAAAAAAAACCCCAACAAAACCAAAAAAACAAATGGAGAACTCCAGGTACACATTCATTTGATTCACAAAACCTATAGTATATATATACACACGACTATTGCCGCACACGTGTATATACACAGTATTGAACACTGATACACACTGATCACACAGCCGCACACAAAACCTATGGTGGTATATACACAGAGTATTGAACACGTGTTGTACACACTGATCACACAGCCGCATAGTTCTTCTTTGTATGAAACTCAAAGAAGCAAGGTGCTGCACACAGTCCTTTCCCGCAGTCAGGACACCAGTACTTGGATCTCTTCATGCTCTTCCTGATCTGGTCCCGGGGAATGCCACTTGATCTCTGCTTGGCATAGCACACCACGCAGCTCTTACGTGGCACACCATTCCTTCCAGTGGCAGGCAGCAGAGCAGGAAAATGACGACCGGACATCCTGGTCAAAGGTAGTCGGGGACCATCACCGGCATGTTCGGGAACCTCGATGTCTCTGACGGTGGGAAGTCCATCAGGAGAGATCTCACCACTCGGTCCAAGGGCATCTTCTTTCGACCATGGCTTTTCCTGTGCTTGTTCAGGATAATCATAGTCTGGTTTGTGCACAGTGTCAGCAGGGCTTTTTCCACCATATCAGGGTCTTTCTATGCATGGGGAAGTAGGCCACCAGTTGATCACTGTGGTCAACTCCAGCCATGTGCTTGATGTATTCAATGACCGATTTGGGTTTCACCTTTTCCTCAAATCGGCATTGAACTCTCTCCATCTGTGGCCTGTGCAGGATGGATAGTGTGTGAAGACATCTTTTTGTCTTTCCAGCAGCGGGTAGCAACCACCTGTCCCCGGCGACGGTAGTCCATCTGGCCTCTCTCCATGGGCTGGTTGCCAAGGTCAGGAGGCATGCCCACTCTGTTCCTTCGTACAGTGCCGCAGACCATGGTGCCCAGTCTTGCCAGCGACGAACATATCTTCGGCTCACAGTAATAATTGTCAATATATAGATGGTGTCCTCTGTTCACCAATGGACTGATGAGTCGCGTAACCACGTCATACGGTTTGTTGCTCAGACGTTTGTCGCCGCAAAACATCTCGAACCTATATACGTAGCCCGATTTGCTTTCACAGAGTTCGTAGAACTTGAACCCCCACTTCGTCGGCTTGTCCTTCATGTAGACTTTGAAGCGGGAGCGTCCTTTGAAAGGGCACATAGCCTCGTCAATACAGATCTCCTTGCTGGGCTTGTACACCTCTTGAATTTCTTTTGCAAGTGGTTGACAAACGGCCGAATTTTGTGGATCGGATCATGATCCTCTTGGCCATAGGGCACGTACTGGGCGTTGTCATTGATGTGGAGAAAGCCCAGGATGGCCTTGAATCGATCTCTTGTCATGATCTGGCCAGCGTATGTTGTGTGGAGAGTCTGGTCAGTTGTCCAGTAGTCCGCTATTTGGGGCTTGTTGAGAATGCCCATGTGTAGACAAATAGCTAAAAAAAATTGAGAATGTCTGCCTCTGTTACTTTTTTCCACGTGGCATAAACACTCTTTGGAGTCAACGGACCCATTTGTAGCTTCTCCTCAATACATGACTTGGCGTATCTGTTGGTTTCCTTTTTTATTTTTTTTTTATGAGAACGTTGTCAATGAACAGCCGGTATACGTCAATAGGCTGAGGGTCAGTTCCAAGGTCTGGCTGAATTCCAACTTGTCCTGAAACAGAAAAAAAAAGAAACATTATACCATACATATGCTTGACACGATGCTACAAAAACATACATATAAAGCAGTTTTGTCATTCAGCGATCAGAGATATCATTCACACACACACACACACACACACACACACACACACACACACACACACACACACACACACACAAACACGCGCGCGCGCGCACATGGACACACACACACACACACACACACACACACACACACACACACACACACACACACAACACACACACACACACCAAAGCGTGCGCGTGAGCGCAAGCATGCATACAGATATGAACTAATGCATGCGCGAGGGGAAACAGGAAAGGTTTACCTGTGAATTCAGGAATTGCTGGAAAATTGGCAGGCACATGTGTGAACCCACTCCTCGTTTTCAGCTTGGACAGGTGGCTCGTCGTCTACGTCAGTGTCCATGTAGTAAGCTTCGTCATCCTGTTGATCCGCTTCATAGTCGTAATTGACAGTTTGATCGCTGTCAGAATCCGAATCAAACAGGTAAGCAACATCGCCATTGTTTGCATTGGCTGTGTTTTGACTGTTTGAGTCCGAATCATCCGAATTGGCTTCATCGGCGACCACGTGCGATGCGGCGGCGTCTGCTGTAAATGATGTTGATTCATCCTCATCAGAATCATTATTTTCGGCTGCATCTTCAAACAACTCGATTTCCTCCTCTCTTTCAGAGTTGTCTGTCTCACAATCACTACCCTCCTCATCAGATCCGCTTTGTAAGATTATTTCCAGCGCTTCGTTTAGCGAGAGAAGTTGCTGCCACCCCTCGCCTGACCGACATTTTTACTGCAACAGGAAATGCCACGTGTGTGCGCGCTCTTAGCAGGAAAGCCCGGTGCCGCCAGTCTCTTTGTTTCAAAGCTTCTGGGGTCAGCCAAGTTCACGATAGAGCACTGAAAAAAAGGTCTACAACTCGCTATGACATCCCCAAGACTAGTTACAGGGCTTATTTCCCTTGGATCATTTTATGGAAAGGGTATGAAATTTTTTGTTCCCTGTCGTCTGATAGTGGACGACACGGCAGAATGTACTGTCTGTCTGTCATCCTGACTCGGACGACGCGCGTTTCCAGGGAAAGAATCCGGTCGTCCGCTATTGGACGACACGGCTGGTAATAAAGCTAATTTTATGTACAGAATTATAGGAAATTTAACGCCGTCTTATCTCCATAGAAAATTCATTGTAAACGATAAAGCTAATTTTATGTACAAAATTATAAACAATTTAACGCCGTCTTATCTCCATAGAAAATTCATTGTAAACGATATTCGTGGATTGGGTTTAAATGCCGCTTTAATAAAGCTAATTTTATGTACAAAAGTTACGAAACAATTTAACGCCGTCTGTATCCTGACTCATACGAAAATTCATTGTAAACGATATTCGTCGTGGGTTTAAATGCCGCTTTAATAAAGCTAATTTTATGTACAAAATTATAAACAATTTAACGCCGTCTTATCTCCATAGAAAATTCATTGTAAACGATATTCGTATTGGGTTTAAATGCCGCTTTAATAAAGCTAATTTTATGTACAGAATTATAAATAATTTAATGCCGTCTTATCTCCGTAGAAAATTCATTGTAAACGATATTCATAGTAAACGTACTATTTTCACCCCACGACCTAGGACTAATCTCTTCATGACCTCCCTTACTTACTCGGGTGCCAGACTTTGGAATGAAATTGTCCGATCATCTTAAGAACAGCTGTAGTTTGACATCTTTCAAAAAGGCTTACCACAAGACGTTATGGAAACATCTTGAAAATGCCGGCTTGGTTACTTTCGATTTCCAAGTACCTTTTCCCCAGTCCAAGTCAAATGGCCATTTTCCGCTCACTAAAGTTTTTCTTTCTTTTTTTTTTTTTTAAACGAAATACCACTCTCTCGCTCGTCTCTCTCCTCT
>JADBJO010029201.1:0-12927 GCA_016801955.1 Conus betulinus
TCAGCATGATGTTAGCAGTTATGTCATCTGTGCTTAGTCCCACTGCTGGAAGCTTCCAGGTAGCGCAGCTGTGGGAAAGAGAGATGATGAGAAAGGTGTGGTTGCAGGAGAAGGCAAAGCCATAACACACACAGGACTTAGGACAAGCGAAGTCACACATCAGTTCATCATCGTGCTGTGGGCATTGTTGCAGACCATCACACAGATGATTCACGTGCACACAGACTGTTTTGTAACTGTCACGACATCGATAAAACCCTGGGCACGTCTTGTAATTTTGACAGTCAGCTTCGTCCTCACGACCCGGACAGTCGATCATGTCATTACACCTGACATAGACAGGAAGACAATAACCATCATCATGACACTGAAAATGAGTGTCTGGGCACTGTGTGTGTTGTTTTGTGGTAAGGGGGTTATGATGAGCCCCCAGGTATCTCAAAGTTGATCACAGCTGGGGATGGTATTGCATAAAGTTTAAGCCTTCTCAATTTACAACCGCTGTGATCAAAATATGACTTGCAGTAAATGATCCCATCACATGTTTCCTGCCTATCTACACACTGAACAGAAGACGACAAGAACAGGTCCCTTACTTTAAATCGAAACGCTCTATGCCCAGAGAGAGAGAGAGAGGAGAGAGAGAGAGAGAGAGAGAGAGAGAGAGAGAGAGAGAGAGAGAGAGAGAGAGAGAGAGAGAGAGCAAACATCTACCTTTTATGTATAATATGTCTGACTTTAACATTATCCAAACGAATGTGTGCATATGTAAGTACACAAGCACACGTGTTTGTGTGTGAGTGCATGTGAGCGTTTGCATCTGTGAGCACATATTCATGCATGTGCGCGTGAACACGTGAGTGTGTGTGTGTGTGTGGTGTGTGTGTGTGTGTGTGTGTGTGTGTGTGTGTGTGTGTGTGTGTGTCCGTGTATGTGTACGTGCGTATATGTTCATGTGTGTGTGTGTGTGTGTGTGTGTGTGTGTGTGTATGTGTGTGGTGTATGCGCGCGCCCCCGCGCGCGCGCGCGTTTTGTATCGTGTGTGTGTGTGTGTATGTGTGTGTGTGTGTGTGCGTGCGTGCGTGCGTGCGTGCGTGCGTGCGTGCGTGCGTGCGTGCGTGCGTGCGTGCGTGTGTGCGTGCGTGTGTGTGTGTGTGTGTGTGTGTGTGTGTGTGTGTGTGTGAGTGTGTGTGCCTTTATGTGTTTGTGTATGTCTGTGTGTATGTGTGTGAGTATTGGTGTGTGTGTGTGTGTGTGTGTGTGTGTGGTGTGTGTGTGTGTGTGTGTGTGAGAGAGAGAGAGAGAGAGAGAGAGAGAGAGAGAGAGTTCAGAAAATGATGTAGTAATTATATATCATTAACAACAACGACAACAATAACAAAACAAAAACAACACCACCACCACCACCACCAACAACAACAACAAGATACGCGCACACACACACCACACACACACACACACACACACACACACACACACATACACACACACGCACGCACGCACGCACACACACGCACACACACGCAAACATGCACGCAAACACACACAGACACAACAGACGAACACACACACACACACACACACACACACACACACACACACACACACACATACACGCGCGCGCGCGCGCGCGCGCGCGCGCACACACCACACACACACACACACACACACACACACACACACACACGGCGGGCGCGCACGCATGCACACACAAACATACTCACGCACCTACGCACGTACGCACGCACGCTAACGCATACTCAGCCATTATCTACGGACTCTACGTTGTAAACACTTCCATCTCTTCATTGATGCACACTTACCAGTTCACATACCTTTACAGTAAAAGCAGGTTGTCCTGAGAGGTTCAAAGTCTGATCCCAGTTGACGTGTGTTTGGTCATTTGTGTTTGCAATTCAAAAGGCCAAGTATGAGTCTGCCCCAATGTTTAGGAGTCTTTGCAATGTTGGTCTTGAAATCATTTCAATGGTTGGTTGGTTGACATTTTTTTCCTCGTCCTCTCGATGTTGAGCGCTGAAAGAAAGTATAGATCCTGTTTGTCGAGGTGATTCTTTAGATATTTAACCATCAGATCTGCCGAGCTGTAATCCAGTTCTTATCGTTGCCTTGCCCACTCTGCTCTCCCATCTCCTTTGACACCCGTGTGTCAGGGGCAGTACATCACATGAGTCTCTCCAATGGAGGGCTGCTCATTACTTCATGCCATGCAGGGCTTACCATTGCACTTTCTACCGTCTTTGGGACAGGTTCATGAAGGCTGTCATTATCGTGACTAGTTGAGTTCTAAGCTGGTCTGTGATTGACACTCAGTGGGGTGATTGTGTCACTGCTTCTGTCTGCATTCTTAGACTTGAAATTGCTAAAATGAGCCATTGTCTTCCTAATAGTTCTGCCATTTAGCTTCCCTGTGTATGCCCGACATGAGTTACCTTTGGTAATGGAACCTTCAATGCATATAAGAAGATCTTCTTCCGTGTTGCGGATTTCCACCTGGGCCTAATATATTCTGCGTTGCTTTTACGTTCTGGACAATCCCCACAGTGTCGTACAAAGTCTGGAGCAATGACAGGTTGGTAGAGGTGTTTTATGAAGCCTGGATACTTTTCCCATTCCGTTCTGATAACTGGCGCACAAGCTCTATGTTGTCTTCTGACCCATCTACGATTTTCCACGTCATGAACGAGTGCCGTTTGTTTCCTTGACTTCTGAAAGTCGTACCAGTTATGCTGTAACCCCTCTTGACCCGTGTGACAGGTTCACTGGGACACACACCCCGACTGGTGACTCTCAACCCTGTCAGTTGTGTATAAGCTGCTCGAGCGCCCAGCACTGGTACTTCCCTGTTGTCATCTTTCACCCAATCAGTTGGATCCTGGTGAGCTTTTAGTGTATGGGGAATGTCCTGTAGTATTCTTAAAGGTTTAAAATGTCCTCGTTATTCTGCATTTTGATCCTTTCTTTTCCAAATTGTCAATGTCGTTAACAACAAAAAAAATCTCTTTTACTAGTTTAGTTGGTTACTTTCCTTCCATTTGATCTAGAACAAAAGCTAAAAAAAACGGAATGGATATCAAATGTCCTCGTCATTCTGTGTTTTGAAGCTCTCTTTTTCCAAATTGACGATATCATTACCACAAAAGAAAATATGTAATAATATTTCAGTCAGTTGATCTCTTTCCATTTGATCTTACAGCAAAAAACGAGGGGTGGGGAAAGGGGGGGGGGGGGGGGGGTTAATAATTCATAACTATGAAAAAGGACTAAGACCCAGATTTTCTTTTTTTTGTTTCCAACCCCACTCTCTTTTCTTGCCTTTTGTAATTAACGTCAGTGGCGGGTGTGTGACACCTAGTTCCATCCTCCTCTGTGGAAGGAGTTCCTTTCATTCCCCGTCCTGTTTCTTCACCTCCCACATGAACAGCTTACCTGGGATGACTGGAACAACAGACATAACTTACATACACGTTTTTGGTAATAAGCAAAACATGGCCAATGAGTGTGTGCTGAGTGATCTGGGGGAACAAAACAGATTTTGGGGCTTCAACCTTGAAAAGAATCTGCGAAGTCCCCTGAAAATTGAGTAATGAAATGAAGATACTTTTTTTCTCTGGGCTGAGCGGAGAGAACTTTATCATAAACCACATGGCCTCCTTGTTATTAATTTTCGAGCGAGAGGCTCTACGTTTATTTCATAGCAAACTGGCTTTGACCGGCTAGGATCTGGATGTGAGCCCAAAGTGTTTATCTCCGACTTGAAAGGAACCCTGTCCCAGCACCTTGCAAGATTCCCCCTTAGGTTAATTCTCCTTCATGACTCCTCTGGAGTTCCTGTTCCAGTTTCATCAAGGTGTCACTGCGTGAGCACGAGTCCATATGCGCTACACCACATGTGCTAAGTTTCGAGACCACATTGCATGCGATGAAAGCTGATGGATGAATGAATTAATGACTAAGATGAGAGATTTTGAGAAGAGGGACTCATGGCTACGACTTGATCGATTTCTGATCTGTGCATTAGCTTATCGCGTTGATCAGGCCTGTGTGTGTGTGTGTGTGTGTGTGTGTGTGTGTGTGTGTGTGTGTGTGTGTGTGTGTGTGTGTGTGTGTGTGTGTGTGTGTGTGTGTGTGTGTGTGTGTGTGTGTGTGTGTGTGTGTGTGTGTGTGAATGTGCGTTCGTGTGTGTGTGTGTGTGTGTGTGTGTGTGTGTGTGTGTGTGTGTGTGTGTGTGTGTGTGTTGTGTGTGTGTGGTGTGTGTGTGTGTGTGTGTGTGTGTGTGTGTGTGTGTGTGTGTGTGTGTGTGTTTATGTGCCTGTCCTCTTGAGAGGTGAATTACGAGAATTAAACGATAGACCTTTGAGACATAACCTGTTTTCTTTCCCTTGTGGAACCCTTTCTTCATGATAAGCTTTTGGGATCGTAGCTTTTATTTTCTGACCAGCTTTGGTGGAAGTCACTCAGTTTGGGGTTGAGAAGTACGTCTACTATCATGAGATACTTCTAATTCGAGGAGTGCAATAGAGAGCTCCACTACACTTTGGGCGTGATCTCCCAACAGCTGGACAGCCTCTTTGAAACAGATTTCTGGTTGTCATCCTCTTTGAATACAAAGCTGCTTTAACACCCTCCGGGGGGTTAGGATTCCAGAATGCCCCGGTTACCTTCTTTCAGGTATTTCTCCGGATTGTTTTGAACAAGTGAATGCGACTGAGACGTGTGTTGATTTATTATATATGTGGAGTTGTTTTGTCACAAATTATTGTGTATTGCTCGCTGTGTGAGTGTGCACAAGTGAGATTTCTGTTGGTATTCTCTCCTCTGGGGTCCCAGGCTGCCTTACCCACACACACACACACACACACACACACACACACACACAGGGAGAGAGACAGACAGACAGAGACAGAGAGAAACATGAGACAGAGAGACAGAGAGAGAGAGAGAGAGAGAGAGAGAGAGAGAGTTTTGGCGCATGCGTGCACGCACGCACATGCGTGCACACACACACACACACACACACACACACACACACACACACACACACACACACACACACACACACACCACAGAAACATAAAGCAAAACGGATCGGGGCTACGAGCCAGTAAAAAGTGAAATCATGAGAGATGATTCGAAGGAAGAGAGAGAATTAGAAATGTGGCGAACTGGCGGCTGTCTGTTTGCAGAGGGCGTTTGAAAAAGAGAATGTACGCCCCACTCCCTGAAGGTCTTGACATGGAAAGGAGGGATCTGAAGGAGAGGAGAGGACCATCAAACGATGAATGCAACGCTGGGCAGGTGTGTACAGCTGGAGCAGGTCAGACTGAAATGATGCGGCTTGACCATCAGAGATTGGAAACTGAGCAGCAAAGTCAGTTTGTAATCAATTTGTTTTTTGAGCTGGAAGCCATTGCTGAGAATGAAGAAAGTGTGCAACCTGACTGAACTTAGAATATCTGAAAACTAGTTTAATTAAGGCAGTATTATGCAACAGTCTGTAGCTGATGGAGAAGGTGCTTGGGGCTGCTGGCAAAGCGAGAACTACAATAACCTAGTGGTGTTTAGGTCTTGTCCTCTTAAAGAAAATGGTAAGGAAATGTACTGCTGGAATGATAGTGTCTCACCCAGTGTAATACAAAGGCTACGAGCAAGCATAGATGGACGAGTAAGACAGTTGCCTAGAGAGGGCCTGAAAGATGAAACAAGAAAAGAAGAGAAAGTCGAGTGTCAGTGTGATCAGCCAAAAAAACGTGACATGCTGGCTTTGATGCACAATGACGTGGTATGTGTAGGAACACATGCAAAGAAAACAGTGGTCGTGGTGGGCTTGTGGGAAGTTTTCAGAAGTGTGAGAGCACGAACCTGTCCATGTCCACAGTCTATCATGCCTTTCTTGCATGGCAGATGTTGTTGACAGAAGTCTTCGTCCCGTCCATCGGAACAATCCTGTCTATAATCACACACCAGACTGTAAGGCACGAATTTTCCAGACATATCACAGTAAAAGTAAGGCTGGGTCAGTCCCTGGGACATACTGCAGGTCGCCCTGTACCACGTCTCCATGTTCTCCAGCTCCCTGCACCGACTGTTCACATCACAGGCCAGCAGTTGGTGAGTCAGGTGCTGCATGGGACAGACGTCCAGATGAACAGAGAGTGGCAGAGTGGTGCTGTGTGGAACGGGAAGCTTCACAGATTCTTTGGTGTGGGGATGATCCAGTAGGGAGGGGACTTCACACACAAATTTTGGCAGTCGGGAACTTACACGTCGTAAAATCAACGAACTTGGTGATAAAAGCACACCTACAATCTTCGAGTCCTATCAAGACTCTGTTTGTCAGATAGTAAACCACATGACCACTCTCCCAGAGGAAAGTGTTGCTGTACCTGTCAGAATTGCCCTGGAGCTTAGATGGAAAACGAATGCAAAGCTGCTAGCAAATGTTGAAATAGGTATTCCATCGTATAAAGTCAAATTCTCTGTCTGTCTGTCTGTCGTCTGTCTGTCTGTCTGTCTGTCTGTGTCTGTCTGTCTGTCTCTCTCTCTCTCTCTCTCTCTCTCTCTCTCTCTCTCTCTCTCTCTCTGGCTAAAATTAGAAAAGAAAGAGAGCAAGGGTAAGCTCCATTGCTGTGTAACAAATATGTTTCAAGAAGCTTGTCGTGTGACGTAGCCTCACATCAAGGCATGTGACGCTCCATCACTCGTAGTCTCTAGTGAATATGAATCATTTCCCCATGCCACAACTAAAAAGGAAGAATATTCATGTGGCTTGACTAGTGTAGTGGGCGTATCCAATAATGTGAGAATGGTTCAGTCAGATAGACAAGGGTGGTCAATGGGTGAAAGTGACCACTGAGAGATAGTATAATAAGGGCTGGTAAGGCGACGGTCATGTGTTTTGAACACTGAGTATGCACTCAATAGGAGGAGGGGGAGGAAAGAATCACTTTTAGGCCAGCAGATGGCCTAGAGACTCGAACCTGTCAGGACGTTGGTCAAGGGGTCCTCACTGCTGATTTGGTGATTGTAGGGATCGCGTGTGCATATGGAGTAAATGCTGTCATGAATGCGTGTGTGCAAAAGTCCCCCCTGAGAAAAAGAAAAAGAAAAAAAAAAAAATCTATTTGTGCCCTCGGGGCCTGGAAAAGAGGATTTTGATTTGTACCTCAAGGGTTTGAGGGAAGAAAAAAAAAGAGAGAGAAATTAGTTCAATTATTTACTGTGAATAATATTTGCATTTTTGTCTGTTTCGGGTGGTTAAGAATTCTTTTGGTTGCTCTTCTCCGTTAAGTGTGTGTGTGTGTGTTGTGTGTGTGTGTGTGTGTGTGTGTTTTTTTTTTTTAATAGGATTTCTTTTTGACCCTCCCCACCTCAGGACCGATAGCCTCAACCTCCTCTTGCTCGTACCTGGCAGCAAGGGGGCAGGGCGTTCGGGAGTCGCTGTCCTTCCCCCCTAGAGCATTAGAATTTGTTTTGTCCCCTTCCCCCCAGGACTGATAGCCCCAACCTCTTTCTGCTCTGATTTAGCAGGGGGCATGGCGTTGGGGAGTCGATAGTCCTTCTCCTCTCATAAATATCTATTTCTCTCCCTTTCCTATCGTTTCATTTTGATTTTACCCCTTACCCCCTGAGTGTGGGATCGACTTCACCTCCATCACGCAACTAGTGTAGGTGGTGGAGTTGATTACCACTCGGCCCTAATAAACATCTTTTTCTTTTGATTATATATATGCTTTTTTTGTGTTGTGATATTTTCTTTGCGTTTGGGTGATTGTGCATTTATTGATTGATTGTTGATTATTTTGTATTATTACTATATTGTTGTGTATATTGTGCATGATTTTTTTTTTACCCCGTCTCCAGTTTCACGGGAGGCAGTGGTCACTAGGTACTGTCTGAGGGTTTTCTTTGGCTTTTCTTGATTTCTTCTCACTATTCCGGAACTGTGTATCCTTTCATTTCCTTTTCACCCCCTTTTTCAAAACCTCTAAACCTTCTCTTCAATAAGCTCCTATCTAGTTTTCTTTTCAACATTTTCATCTTTTAGGTAGGATTTTCGCTAGTTTGTGTTTCTCCCCCTCCTTTTAATTGTGTGAGATTCCATTTGTTTTGTACATTTATTTGCATTTATCGTATAAGGGGATACATTTGTTTTGTGAATTCATTTGGAATTAAGTAAAAAAAAAAAGAAAGACTGACAACAAGAACATTTAAGAACCAAACTTTATAAAGAATTTATTTCCAGAAAACTATAGAATTGTGTTTTTTTTTTTCATTTCTTAGGGAAAACACACAGATTACCATTGAACGTCATTTTTTTAATTCCAATTTGACAGCTGTTTTTGAAAGCAAATTACTTTTGGAAAAATATATTCCTTGTGTTTCATATCTATCCTGTTTTAGTAAGCTGTTTTCTGTTTACACCGGAAATTGAATTCTTTATTTTGTATATATTATAATTACGTTTTTGTGAAACATATAACACAATCATATTATCGCCTTATTTTATTCATACTTAGAAATTGTTTTGTGTTTATATATGTTGACGGTTCATTATGGATGATTTTGATAAATATGTTCAACAAGCGGACCGCTTGGGTTTTTTTGATGGAGAAAAACTTACCAGCTATGTGCAACAATGCATAGATAGGGCAGACAGGCTAAGAGCGAGAGAGAGAAAATCAAAGGAAACTAGAGGGAGAAGAAAATTCAAAGACAACTAGAACTAGAGTTTGAAGAAAAAAAGACTACAGTGGGAATTTGAAGAAAAAAAACTACAGAGGGAATGTGAAAAAACAAGACTACAAAGGGAAGCTGAAGATAAAGAACGTCAATTTAAGTTGAGGCAGTTAGAATTAGAGACCGATGCTGGCATTAAAAGATTACAGGCATCGAGAGAACCTCCACCAGTTCCACCAGTCAGTTCCGCAAAGTGCGCCTCAACCAAAAACACCATATATTCCAAAGTTGCCGCCTTTTCAGGAAAAAACGGGTGACATCGATAGTTTCCTTTTCCGATTTGAAAGTCACGCAACGTCTTGTGGTTGGCCAAAGGAAAAGTGGACATTGTATTTTGCGTCGTTATTTAAGGGTAGCGCTTTGGGACTGTACCACACACTCGCGGCGAAAGAAAATTTAACTTGGGATCAATTGAAAGAAGAGATCCTCAAGAAATTTCAATCTTCTGCAGATCGTTTTCGCAAACGTTTCCGTTCTGTGCGCCCTGACAAAGGAGAATCGTTTCCGTCGTTTTTAATTCGCATGAATCATTGCTTAGATCGATGGATCGATTTATCAAAAACGAACAAAACTTTTCAATCACTGCGAGATCTCCTTCTTAGAGAACAACTTTTCCAGAGCGTGAGCAAAGATCTGGCCACTTTCCTTAAAGAAAGGCAATTTGAAAGTGGTGAGGAAAATGTGTCAGATGGCTGATCACTATTGTATCACTCACCCGGATAAGGGTGCGGCTAGGAAAGGAGAATTTTCTATCTTTGAGTCTCATGCGTCATGTACAATCTCATCGGGACAGGGTAATTACAGGAAAGGAAATCGTGGGTCATTTCCGGATCCTCAAGGATATACCTATCCTAGGAATGGACAGGGATCTTTCGGTGGTTCGAGTGACTTTCGTCAGTACCAGTACTTACCACCAGAAAAACCCTTTGCTCCTTAGCAAACGTTCCGAGGTCGTGGACAACGACCATCGCGTTGACCTTTTGGGTCAGTTCGTGTACAGAACCGAAGTTCACGAAGTAACACCAATCAGTTGGCCGCCAATCAGACAATGCGATGTTTCTTTTGTGATGGCAATTTCCATTTGAAAAAAAATTGCCCTTTCAAACCAAATAATTCAAAACCCGCATTAGGCTCCACTGATTGTGAAGAAGGCCTTGTTTTGGCACCACATCAATCGGTTGATGGACTGGTGTTAGAAAACGGAGCCATCAACGGATTGCAGGCTTCGGTTTTGCGAGACACTGGGTGCACCACCACTGGTGTAAGAAAATCTTTCATGCATTAAAACCAGTATCTCAACACTGTCCAAAAGTGTAGGTCGTTTGGAGGCAAGATTGAAACGTTTCTGCTGGCAAAAATTTCGCTCGATACACCGTACTACTCCGATTTCTCACCGCCTGTGTTATCGATAACCCAGTCTACGATTTGATCTTGAGCAATTTGCCAGTGTCGCTACAGTACATGGTGGTGCTGGAGGATCGTTCATTCCTTGTCTTGTGAGTACCAGTTCAGACATCACAGAGCAGGGAAAGGCTACAAAGCCGCTAAAAGTCTCAAAACTGGATGAACTCCAAATTACCCCAAATGATCTAAAAGAAATGCAGGGAAAAGACAAGACGCTAAGGACAATACTTTCTACTGCTAAACAGACTGTCACTGACATACCAACGGAACAGTCAGCTGATAGAAAAACAGATGTATACAAGGTCTTTGCAGATAGAAAAGCAAAAACACGTTCCCCAGTGTAGGGGATATAAGTCCTTGTACTACTTACTGATGAACACAACAAACTTCGTGTTATGTGGAAGGGTCCTTTTCAGGTGGTCGAAAAACTTTCTGCTGTTAATTATAAGATCAAAATGGCAAACACTGGGAAAGGCATTCCACGTGAACATGTCGAAGAAGTATGTTGAGCGTACAAATGTTGCCATCAACCAGTCAGTTGAATGGATATGTCCTATGTCAGAAAACTGATATCAACATGACAGATATTATCAGTGATGATTTTGTACCCAATGTAACGCACACGGACAGATCAAAGGTTGTGAAAACAGCAAATGTAGGATTGTTAACATCTTCCAGTGCAGATGATGATGTACCCTTTCCTACTCTGTCTATCAAAGGTGAAACCTATGATGATGTGGTTCTGTCGAATGATTTGTCTGCAAGTCAGACAGAACAGCTCAAAGAAATTTTGAAAGACTTTCAGGATGTGTTGACAGATACCCCAGGTACAGTGACAGGAATTGAACCCCATAGTATTCAGTTAACTACTGAAATACCAGTGCGAACCAGACCATACCCCCTCCCGTTTGCAAAAAATGAGGTTGTCGAGAGAGAAATTAAAGTAATGCCGGATTTAAAGGTCATAGAACCTCTACATCTCTGTACAGCTCACCAGTTGTATTGGTGGACACACCTGATAGCTCGGTGCGGTTTGCATCGGTTACAGGAAATTAAACAAGATCACTGTGTTCGATGCAGAGCCCATCCCAGACATTGAAGAACTTCTGTGTCAGCTCTCAGAAGAAATCATTTTGTGAAAGTAGACTTCACTAAAGGATACTGGTAGATTCCAATGGCTGAAGCTAACGAGGAAAAGACAGCATTTCAAACACCTTTTGGTCTTTTCCAATGGACGTAAATGCCATTCAACTTGCAAAATGCCCCAGCTTCTTTTGCCAGAATGATGGAAGCCCTGAAACTCCATGAATGTGGTGCAGTCAGCTTTTTTGACGACATATTGTTGGCTGCAAAGTCATGGAGTGACCTCTGTAGCCGGCCATTTTGTCCGACCTGGCCGTCTCGTCTTTCAATTTTTTGTCGGACAAAAACGGCCTGGTTCCACAAAACGGCCGGCTCTGAGTAAGCGGCCGTTTTGTCCGATGTCCGATGTGCGTGCGTGCGTGCGTGTGTGTGTGTGTGTGTGTGTGTGTGTGTGTGTGTGTGTGTGTGCGTGCGTGTGTGTGTGTGTGTGTGTGGTGTGTGTGTGTGTGTGTGTGTGTGTGTGTGTCCAAAAGTACTTTCAGTACTGATGTAGCGGTGTGAAAGACAAACTATTGAATGAATGTCAGTACATGTCAGCTACTCGGTGTGGAGAGAGACAGAGAGAAAGTTGGGACTAAAATATTAGGCGGGGGGGGGGGGGGGGGGGGGGGGGGGGGGGGGCGGAACAGTAAAGAACATATCTACCGTGCGGCGTTGCAGCCACTGGGCGATGCGCTTGTTATTGCTGTGCCTAGTGCATGCTACATTTTGTACTTAGGCTTGCTGATGTTGCACTTAGCGTAATGTTTTATCCCACCAACATTGAAGTGAAGGGTGCCGTCACCACATTTTGTCCATCAGGAAGGATAACTCCCAACATGTTTTTTTAGGCGGAAATCGACCATCACACAGTGCTATTATCATGACCGTCAGTGAAGTGGGTCAGCTCTATATGGGTGTGTGTGTGTGTGTGTGTGGGTGGGGGCAGGGGGGGGGGGGGGGGGGGGGGGGGGGGGCTTAAGTCAAATAAATAGAAGTTTTGAATTGTCATTCAAGAACAACTTTTAGCTCAAAAGGTAGATGAAAGACAGCCCTATCTACTCTGAAAAAGGCAATACTGCAAATACACAAAGAAGCAAGAAAAAAACAGGAGGGGGGTTTTAAGGTCAAGGTTATGACCTTGACGTGTGACCTTCAAAACAGAAAAATCTATTTTTAGCCACATCTCGGGCAGCAATCGACATAGGAAACTAAAACTTGGTATGAAGGTTGTTTGGTTAATTGACTCTCAAATATGTCAAAGCAATTAAGGTCAAGGTCAAGGTCACAGGCAACGTCACATTCTCAAAACTGAGGGTGCCTCAACTGTTTGTCCGAAGTCCCCAACGGTTTGACACAGTCACATCAAAAGTTGTTACCGTGATGTGCCACCTGTCTCTCTCTTTCTCTGTCTGTCTATCTCTCTGTCTGTCTGTCTGTCTGTCTGTCTGTCACTCTCTCTCTCTCTCTCTCTCTCCTGCAGCCAAGTAAAGAAAACACGAGAATAAGACCGACTCAATAGTCATGGCCCCTGACGGCCAATGGTCAGCTTAAGACGACAATTGGCCACCTGGGGGCATGACAGCCGAATGGGTTTTTTTCACGTGATTTCTTTACTTGGGGATAGACAGACAGGAAAAAGAA
>JADBJO010029201.1:24583-29583 GCA_016801955.1 Conus betulinus
CCACGTGTTTTTTTTTGTGCTGCTTTCGGTCAAGAGTTTAACTCTACTTGACAGTCAGCTGGGAAATCCTAAATACTTGAACAGTCTGTCTCTTGTAGAAATTTGCATGAGGGTGACATTAGATAGATAGATAGATAGATAGATAGATAGATAGATAGATTGATTGATTGATTGAATGATTGATTCAAACGCATATGATGTGAATCTACAATACCATTGTGTTCCTTGCAATGAAACTTCTTTTTTTTTTGTTTTGTTTTTTTTTGTTTTATAACTTTTCCAAGTTCGCTAACGAAACCAGTGGTGGTGTGTGGGCTCTTTTGTTTATCTGTTTACTCATTCATTTATCTAATAATTCAGTATTTTCATTTATTTATCTGCCTATCTCTTTATCTATTATTTATTCATGTACTTATTTATTATTTGTTTATGTCACAGACGAACACTTTTTTTCTTCTTTCTTTTTTTTTTTTTTTTTTTTTTTTTTTGGGGGGGGGGGGGGGGGGGGGAGGTATTTTTTTCTCTGGCCTAGGGTTACACGTCAGTTCTGCGAGCTTGTTAAGACACAAGATGCGCGTGTCGTCCGTGACTTTTTCCTTCTCTAATCCTCCAACAGTTCGCTTAAGCTTTCATGTCTGTATTTATTTATTTATTTATTTATTTTTCTTTTTCTTTTCTTTTTCTTTTTCCTCCACCTTCCATGAGCAAGGCCGCCTCGTGTAGATCCCACTGGGTGTGTTTTGCACGTGGTGCAACGGATGGTGCCATGTGTCACTTTCTGATGGGGGAGTTGTGTTACCTGCATGGGACTGGAAAAGAGGAGGTAAAGTCACCCGAACCCTGGCTGTTGAGTGGAGGGGGGGGGGGGGGGGGGGAACCCTCTTTTTCCGCCAGCTGGTATCTTCCCTGAGGTGTCACAGACCTGGTTTTAACTTCGTTGTGAGACGACGAGTCGTGGTCTGTGGCTTTCGCTCTTCGTTGGGCCGGAACGACGACTAGGGTTTTCATCCCCAGACCACAAGCCGTTATGGTAACTACTTCATCCTTTTCTTTGCTTGCGATTTGAATTGTACGTTTTTTCGCTTCTTTCCGTGTTTGAACGGGTGTCTCAAAAGTCACTTTTTATTGAATGGCGCTTTGACAAGTGTTGTTATTGAGGTTACGAATGTTTTCGTTTTCAGTGCAAAATGTCGACATTGTGACCGTTGTGTTAGTCAGATGATTATTCCTTGGAATCGTGCTTTCAAATGATCAATGTTCAATATTTCATTAGCTACCTTGGGCGGATGGTTTCGCACTTTGCTTAGAAGAGATAGCAGGGCAGTTGGAGATTGAAACTCTCCCATTTGAAAAAAGTTACCAAATGGAGACAACCATTTTTTAAATAGCTGATTGTCCATACGTGTCTCCTTTTCTGCTGCCGGTATCTTGTTTTGGTCTTCTGATTATTGAGTCGAGTCCGGGAACGTTGGTAGCGTGTGTACGACCACGGCATTTACGCCACGGAGTGAGGAGTCCTCCTTGTCGGCGCCCCTACCTTATGGCCCCGTTCGACTCGCACTTGTTTGTTTGTTTGTGTCAGGAGAGTGAATGAAGGATCGTATGTATGTTGATTGAATTATTGTTTTTTTTTGTCATCAATTTAAAAAAAAAAAAAAGGAAAGATTCAAACTAAGGATATCCATTATCATATTACTCAGTATGCGAATGATTCACCATGCAAATAAGAAGCTTGTTCATAAAAGATATGATGTTAATTGGATTGAAATATTGATCTCCCCCTATGGAGCCACCCGAGTGTAGATGGTCTCCTGGCGATGGTTGAGAGATGTTCAAAATAGTCAAGGAGAAAGATGTGCTCCGTCTTTTAATGCCAGAAGTAACTAAGGGACCAGTATATTTTTGTTTTTCTTTTGGTCAAAGCTTTTGACGACTGGATAGTCAAGCCCAACAGACTGTTGCCTCTTCCCACTGACTTTTCCACTGCTACGCCTACCACCCGCCCCACGCTTTCTCTGCCAAAGGACAGTCTACATGTTAAACGGCAATACAAGATATTGATCTCCGCCGTAGTGTTTTTTTTTTTGTTAGTCTTTGTTTGTTTTTTTTTGCGACTAGCATCTCAATAGCACCTGTGGGGTGCTGACCCTGGAGCGCCTTCCCAAGAGCCGTCTCCAGTGTCAGGTGTAGTTCATGGAAGACCTTCTGCCCTGCCTTGACTCTGCAGCTGAAGAACCACACCCCGAGTTGGGCGCTCTGGATCACCCCTGGAGCCAGTCTTCCAACAGGTCAAGTGGGTGTAGACCTTTGAAGGGACTCTTGGTTGTGTGGAGTTCAAAAATGGGCTAGGTGCTGGAAAATCTTGATGCCTTGATTTTTTTTTTTATGCAAAGAAGTTCGCAATTTGCTTTTTGTTTCTTTTGACTGATTGTTTTCAAGACTGCTAGACGAATTCTGTGTTGTGTAGATCATGTTATTATGTTTATTATGTTTCTTCTATTTTTCTTCTGTGGAGAGTGGGTGTTTTGAATCGTGGGGTGAGGTTGGGACTTAGTGGTTTTCCTGGGCACTCAGGAGGGATATTCTTTTTTTTTTTCATCCACTAGATAGTTAGTTCTGGATAAAGCGGTCTTCTTCTTCTTTGTCCCCTCTTACCTTCTATGCCCTCAGTCTATACTCACTTTTATGATTTAGGGCCCTTCCATACCAGGTCGTGTGAACGAGTGTATGTACATTTGTGTAGTAAAGTTGTGTATTGTCACTCTTGCCTCGTGTGGTTTGGTGGTGTGAGCGTTGGGATGTTTGCTTGCCGGACCTCATACTACAGAACTGCAACCAGGATGATTCCCCTCCTGACAGTCTTCTTGTTTTGATTAATCATACAAAAACTATGAGATATCAGTGCCATTCCTAATATTTGCTCCTGTGCCTTTGTTTCAGTGTGTACATACAGACTACAGATGTGATGGTCGAAAAAGACTGCCTGACGAACAAAGACGAGGAAGACTGCTGGTTTGATTTCGCCTACTATGTGTACTACAACATAAGCCCTCCAGCTGTGATCCACCTCAACATACTTGGGGAATTCACCATCAGTCCCCTACCAGAAAACAACCCACAGTGCCCAGACACTCATTTCCAGTGTCATGATGACGGCTATTGTCTCCCTGTCCACGTCAGGGTGTAATGACATGATAGACTGTCCGGGTGCTGAGGATGAAGTGGACTGTGACAATCACACCACCTGCCCTGGGTTTTATCGATGCCGTGACAGACAAAAGTTAATCTGTATACACGTGAATAACTTGGTGTGATGGACAGCCACAGTGTCCACTGCGAGATGATGAACTGGCATGTGACGTCGCTTGTCCTGAGGCTTGTGTTTGCTATGGTTTTGCCTTCTCCTGCAACATCACCTTTCCAACTCGCTCTTTCCCGCATCTACGTTACCTGGAGGCTTCAGGTAGTGGAATGAACATGGCTGACATCGCTGCTAACTTGATGCTCATCCACCTGGGCGTACAGGCGTGTGGATGGAGGAGATTAACAGAGGTCAGTTTACCCAATCTTCACAGTTTGGATCTTCGTAAAAATCTGCTTCAGTCTGTCAACTTTAGCCACTTTGCAGGAATGCCACGACTTCGAAGATTGAATTTGGCAGGTAATCTCATGTCGAATAGTTTTCTTCAAGTCCTAAAGCAATATGCACGCCCGTCACTGACGATCTTGAATATATCCCACACTGAAGCTAAATATCTGAGCATGAGCGTCTTGTCAACACTTATGCCAAAATTACAAGTTCTCGATATATCATGGAGTAAAGTAACAGTTGTGCAGGCGCAGAGCTCACTTCATGATCTTCATACTTTCATTTTGCTGGGTTGTCCAATAACTGACTTCAGTCCAGATTTCATGACACAGATGACGAGTCTTGTGTTTGTTTCTGCAGATAAATTTAAAGTGTGTTGCTCTGCAGTTTTACCAGACAATTTTCAAGGCGAGTGTGTGGCCCCATCTGATGAAATCTCATCTTGTAATGACTTGCTAAGATCCATTGCTTACCGTTGTGCTCTTATAGTCTTTGCTCTGTTGGCTGTTTTGGGAAACGTTGGTGGGGTTTGTCTACCGCATACATTTTCTGTCCAAAAGCATCAAGACAGGATTTGTAACATTTGTTCTTCATTTGTGTGTTTCTGACCTTTTAATGGGTGTGTACATAGTCTTCATTGGTGTGGCAGACCACATTTATGCTGGCAGTTACATTTGGAATGAAAACGCATGGAAGAAAAGTTTGGGTTGTAGCATTGCAGGATTCTTATCCTTGTTATCATCTGAAGTATCAGCGTTCCTAATTTGTTTCATCACTTTGGATCGTTTCCTTGTGCTTCGTTTTCCTTTCAGTCAAATTCGGTTCAGAAGCAGATCAGCTCACATAGCTTGTGGCCTCATGTGGGCCCTTGGACTTACTCTGGGAATGGTACCTATGCTCCCTGTAACCTCACACTGGGAGTTTTTTCACCAGACTGGAATTTGTATTCCGCTGCCTGTTACCAGAGCTGACTTTCCTGGTCACATCTACTCTTTCAGTCTCATGGTCGTTTGCAACCTTATCCTATTCCTCACGACTGGTGTGGTCAGTTTCCTTATCTACTGGTCAGTAAGTAGTAATGCCCTGTCTAATCTGCTGTCAAATACCACAGACACAGGTACGGAGTGTGTGCAATCCAAGGAAGCAGCCATTGCTCGGCGTCTCCTGTCCATTGCAGTGTCCGACTTTCTGTGCTGGTTTCCTATCGGTCTGTGTGGAGTTCTGGCTGCTTGTGGTGTCGTCATTCCAGGGGAAGTTAACGTGGCAATAGCTATTTTCGTGCTGCCACTCAATTCAGCAATCAATCCATTCCTCTACACTATGAACATGATACTGGAAAAACGACGTAGAGAACAAGAACTCCGTTTTCTGAAACTGTTGCATTCTGAGCAAAAGATGTAACACTTGCTTC
>JADBJO010029201.1:34583-39583 GCA_016801955.1 Conus betulinus
CTCCATACTGTGATGGATGATAAACACAAAGTAGTATTGAACGCACTGTTTGGATTCCATTGCACGCCCAGGCGTGAGATGATCAGAGCATTGTGGTTTTGCAGGGTATATACAGTCATCAGAGCAGGATGCAGGCGCTGCATGTTCTATGGTTACACGAGGCTGTATTACTTTGACCAGACCACCTGGTCACATCATCGCTCTGAGTCATACCAGCTGGCATAGAAACACCACTCAATACGTACTGATATTTCCTTCTGAGTGTGACTCCAAGAAGAGGTTTCCCAAACGACCCCCCAAACGCAGGTTTTCCCTTTCTTTCGATTCCCTGGTGATTTGGGTAGTGAGAGAATAGTAAAGAACTTCACATGTCTGTATTTCTTCGCACTACTTCCATTATTGCTGTGTGTAGACGAACGAGGCTTCGTTATTCTTTCCACATAGAACATTTGAAACCTCAACCAGTGCCAGGACAGAGCACCTGGAACTGTTCAGTGTCAGTGTGGCCTGACCTGTTTAAACACTTTCCCTGTGACCTGAGATCTCAGTGTGCAGAACATGAAGATGAGGCCCCTTGTCCTTACACTTCTGAAAAATGCGGACGACAAAAGGTAACGCTTTGTGAAATGTTCAGCACTGGTCAGTCTATCATATTAAAGACATTTTGCGTAAGTGTGACATATAGTAAGTGTATGAATATGATGTAAAAAAAAAAAAAAGAGATCTAGACGAGTTAGTGCTCTCACTTCCACACGAAACAATATAGACAAGGGAAATCCCTCATTACGTCAACAAACAAGATAAGAGTACCAGCCCAGTGTCTGTTGATTCCCTGCATGTACCTGCGTGGCCCAGCTTCTTAACAGCAAAGCTAACCGTAAATGTACCAGAGAATGATACTGTCTGTAATTCAGTTTTGGCACCTGTCGTACTTGTATCTAAACTTCATCGTTCGGTACATTTTTTTTTTGACTGAATATAAGAAATTGGACAGTATCACTGCTGTTTGCATAAATATGCCGCACACGGTATTTTGTGAAAATAGATTTGACAGAGGGATATTGGCAAAAACCTGTTGAGTCATCCGATGAACATAAAACTGCTTTCCAAGCACCATATGTGTTATTTCAATGGGTTAGAGTGCCGTGTCCATTGCAGAATTCGCCTGCAACGTTTGTTAGAATGATGCGTCACTTGAATCTGTCTGGAAATGTAGATGTCATTTTTTTTAAAGTGGGAGACAGAAGGTGGGTGGAGGTTGGGGGAAGATGCTACACATCTCTGTCTTTTCTTTGGCAGACAGAGGTTGGAGGGAGATGCTACACATCTCTGTCTTTTCTTTGGCAGACAGAGGTTGGAGGGAGATGCTACACATCTCTGTCTTTTCTTTGGCAGACAGAGGTTGGAGGGAAATGCTACATATCTCTGTCTTTTCTTTGGGAGATAGAGGTTGGAGGGAAATGCTACATATCTCTGCCTTTTCTTTGGCAGACAGAGGTTGGAGGGAGAGATGCTACATATCTCTGTCTTTTCTTTGGCAGATAGAAGCTGGAGGGAGATGCTACATATCTCTGTCTTTTCTTTGGCAGATAGAAGCTGGGGGGAGATGCTACATCTTCCATGATGCAGGACGTGATCAGATTACCAGAGAAAAATGCCGTGACAGAGTGCAGAAGACGCGGGGCTTCTCTGGTCAGTTTGGAAACTCCAGAGGAGGTGGACGCCTTCAGAGAAGTGATGAAATATAACTTGGATGGTACACTCTGGATTGGTATGCCAGCTCTTAAGCTTCGCACAGTGGAAACATCTCTCAATGCTATGTAACCATCCATTTTGCTAGATTTGATGTTAAGGCCTGTGTCATTGATTGATTAATGCTGGCAAGTCTGATGTGTGACAACTTGAGCAAAAGTTTAAATGGTTATGGGTGTAAAAAGGAGTTAGTTGATGGATTCGGTGACATTGGGTGCCTTAAGAAGTGTATATGTACAACCCTAATATTCTCTCTCTGTCTCTCTCTCCGTCTCTGTCTCTGTCTCTGTCTCTCCGTACTTCTCACTCTCTCACTCACACACACACACAACACACACACACACACACACACACACACACACACACACACACACACACAGAGAGAGAGAGAGAGAGAGAGAGAGAGAGAGAGAGCAAAACAAAGAAAGAGAAAAACGAGCACACACACACACACACACACACACACACACACACACACACACACACACACACACTCACTCAAACACACACACACACACACACACACACACACACACACACACACACACACACACACACACACACGCACACACGCGCGCGCGCGCGCGCGCGCTCGCGCGCACACACACACACACACACACACACACACACACACACACACACACACACACACACATTCTATTTGTGTTCTCAACAAACACACTCTTTACTTGTCTCTAAGTTGTCTTTCTTTTCTGTTTTTGATTTTTACTTTTTACTTTATTCATTTATTATACTGTCATTTCTTTGTATTTCTTGTTAATAAAAACGCTGGTGGTACCACCTCTCTCTCTCTCTCTCTCTCTCTCTCTCTCTCTCTCTCTCTCTCTCTCTCTCTCTCTCTCTCTCTATTTTACAACCTGATAGTTGTTCTCTGTCTTAAAGGTTGAGGAGCATTCTGTAATTTTAAGGACACATTTCATTTTGAGTTTTACGTGTTTATTTACTCAATGCTAGTATTTTGCATTTTTACAACATTTCCTAATGGCTCAGTTTGACAATACTTGCAGGTACAAATCCGCCATGCGCTGGGAAACCGGTTATGTGGTTTTCTATCTGCCTGTAGCTAGGGGCATGTTTCACATTGCCTTTGACTCGTGTTTGACATGGGTCGCCTTCGATCGGAGCTTCTCACCTAAGGCATGTTACGATAAGGTAGGGTTTGTATGTGAGCTCCCTTCCCTTTCACACCATCAGCACACCAAAACACCTGTCAAACTTCCTGCCCCGAGCCGCAGGATCACGTCAGATTTTCATCTGGAAATCTGTCCCCTGCAGCACCTCACTCACCAACTACTGGCCTGCGATGCGAACAGTCAGTGCAGGGAACTGATGAACACTGAGACATGGTACAGGGCGACTTGTAGGATGCCCCAGGGACTGACACAGCCCTACTTCTACTGTGACCAATCTAGGGAGTTTGTGCCTTACAGTCTGGTGTGTGATTTTCAAGATGATTGTCTGGACAGAGGTGATGAAGACTTCTGTGAACATCCTGCGTGTAAAGAAGACATGATGGACTGTGGACAGGGACAGTTTGTGTGTTGTTATGTTTCTAGAACAAAACTGTCCCCCTTCACGTTTTCCTCCACCCTGTTCTGTGTGCCCTCAAACACACACACACACACACACACACACACACACACACACGCACACGCACGCACGCACGCTCGCACGCACGCACGCACGCACGCACACACACACACACACGCACGCACACACACACACACACACACATAAACACACGCACAGACACACGCACGCACGCGCATACACGCACTCATGCGCGCGCGCGCACACACACACACACACACACACACACACACACACACACACACACACACACACACACACACACACACACACACACACACACACACACACACACACACACACACACACACACACACACACACACACACACACACACACACACATACACACACAAACACACACACACACACACACACAAACACGCATGCGCGCATGCACTCATGTAACCATGCACGCACAGATGCACGCATGCACACACACACACACACACACACACACACACACACACAACACACACACACACACACACACACACTTAAACAGGCATACACACGCTCATGTACACACACACACACACACACACACACACACACACACACACACACACACACTCGCACGCACGCACGCACGCATCCTCCCCCCCCCCCCCCCCCACACATGGTAATTAGGGAGGGCGTGCATTAGACCAACTACTAGTAATGTATTTATCAGTCAAAGTAACTCAAAGTAATCTATCAAACACATACACACATGACTGCACACTCTGTATGTGTGTGTGTGTGTGTGTGTGTGTGTGTGTGTGTGTGTGTGTGTGTTTTATTTATTTATTAAAAAAAAAAACTATGAGGTTTGTTTTTTGTTCATAGAATCATTTTTTCATGTCATCTGTTCAGTGTGTACATACAGACGACAGATGTGATGGTCGAAAAGACTGTCTGACGAAACAAAGACGAGGAAGACTGCTGGTTTGATTTCGCCTACTATGTGTACTACAACATAAGCCCTCCAGCTGTGATCCACCTCAACGTACTTGGGGGGAATTCACCATCAGTCCCCTTCCAGAAAAAAACCCACAGTGCCCAGACACCCATTTCCAGTGTCACGATGACGGCTATTGTCTCCCTGTCCACGTCAGGTGTAATGACGTGATAGACTGTCCGGGTGCTGAGGATGAAGTGGACTGTGACAATCACACCACCTGCCCTGGGTTTTATCGATGCCGTGACAGACAGAAGTTAATCTGTATACACGTGAATAACTTGTGTGATGGACAGCCACAGTGTCCACTGCGAGATGATGAACTGGCATGTGACGTCGCTTGTCCTGAGGCTTGTGTTTGCTATGGGTTTTGCCTTCTCCTGCGGCCCACACCTTTCCAGCTCTTTCTTTCCCGCATCTACGTTACCTGGAGGCTTCAGGTAGTGGAATGAACATGGCTGACATCGCTGCTAACTTGATGCTCTCATCCACCTGGGCGTACAGGCGTGTGGATGGAGGAGATTAACAGAAGTCAGTTTACCCAATCTTCACAGTTTGGATCTTCGTAAAAATCTGCTTCAATCTGTCAACTTTAGCCATTTTGCAGGAACGCCACGACTTCGAAGATTGAATATGGCAGGTAATCCCATGTCGAATAGCATTCTTCATGTACTAAAGCAATATGCACGCCCATCACT